>VXAB01001488.1:0-60236 GCA_013399175.1 Odontophorus gujanensis | reverse complement strand
AAAAAAAAAAAAAAAAAAGGGAAGGATCTCAGAGGGGAAAAAGACTAGAAAGGAGTAAAGTTAAAGGCTTGCTGCCCATATGTGAAGGAGTCTCTGCAATTAGAAATAGTCCCAATCTTATTTTCCTTCCTTTGGAACCCATTATATTTTCACACAAGAGAAGTAACACAATGAGGAAGTTAATGCTCTTCTTGCGTGCTAGCTAGTTATTAGAGACTCACAGTAAGGAAGGTGATCACAGAATTCTTGTCACATGCCCAAACTACCCTAATTCAAGGAAACTGCCACCTCAGTACATCATATGAGGCAGGTCAAGCCTAGGGTGAAACAAGCTTTCTGTGTAAGAATTTTAATTAGCAATGAGCACAATAAAATACATAAGCTGCTGAAAGTTAACAAGTGCTACTGTTTGAGATTTATGCTCAAATCCATGCTATGTACTTCCCTTTCCTCACCGCCATAACGGATTAGCAGTATACTGGATAGTAATCTACAAATATTACAGTCATCCTTCTAATCTTATTAAAAAACTTGTAAGAAGCATTAAGGGCACATTTATACCACTTGTGGGAAACAGTCCAAATACAACGAACCAAAAGCTGCTTATCTACAAGCAAAAAAAGCATTATATGACTGAAGGGGGCCAAGTTAATCAGAGCTATCAAGGGACTAATTCAGGTCCAGAGGGCTGGGAAGGCAGATTAAATGATCGTTCGTAAATCATTGAAGGCATACACTATACAGTATTGTAACAACAAACAATGATCTTCTGTAGGGTGCAGTTTCCTGCTTTCTGTATATCTATGTTTTGACATTTTAAGTATCTCATCAGCATCTTTTTATCCCTAAGTTGTGAATGTGTAGCAATAGCATTGTAACTCAGCTTGTTAATCATCAGACCCTTAGGAAGGAAAGGGATAGACTGTAAAAACAAACCTAAAAATGTTCATGTTTACAGGCAGTACTACTTTGCTCAATAAAAGCATGTACAGAATAGAATATGATCCAAGATATTGTGAACAAAAACTGAGGAGTGCAACTGAGGGACTGTGAGAACTCAGCTTTACATATGCCTTAGGCTTCTTTGCTTTATAGAATGGCAGTGAGGGCATTGCTGCTTAATACTTTTCCTCTAAAATACTGTGTAGAAAATGTATTGTTTTAGCAAGAAAAGCATCACAGCAACATGAAAACCTAAACACTGATTCCACTATGTTTGGAATAACTTATTTAACTTCTTTGGCCTTGCTTCTAGTAGGATTGAGACTACCGAAAGGTTACAGCTATTTTTGATTCCTCTTCCGGGGGCTCAGATACCCATTTTTGAAAATGATTAAACTTCTCTTTGGATGCTTGTTTTTTGTCCCCCTGACAACAGTTCTAACAAAGACTTGACCACAACATACCAAAAATAGAGGGACTACATTTGGTACAACTGTTTTCTTGGGGATTCCCATTTCTTAGCATCTCAGCCAAGATCCTGGTTTGCTCTGAGCTTCTCTCTAAGGTTCCTTAATTGCAATCCTCACAAAAGGATCACTCATTTTCATTCAAGCACCATTACTGAATTTTATCATCACCATTTTATCTTATAAGACTGTTTGTTTGGACTGCCATGCTTTCTTTTTCAGCTTCAGGAACAGCTATTAACAATTTTCTGTAAGCTCCTTTCTAGATCTGTGTTTCTGTAAATATCTTTACGTTGAAACTGAACTACTTTAAAGATATACTGATTGCTTCAAACAGCTGTCCACATCCTACTAGTTTTCAGGTCTAATTGGTCTCTTTGGTTTGATATCACATCTTAACTTTCAGTCACTCAGTTCATCAGAAATTGACCTAGTAATGTAGGTTAGTCCATCCCCAACCTATGTCAAATGACTTATGTATAATAAACAGAGTTTTCTCAAATTTTGATACCTTCAGCTACTAATGAAATGTTAGGTGTATGCTTCTGGTATGTTTATAATGTTTTGGTTACAGCAAACGGATGGACAGGATTAGATGTTTACTGCCTGACTTAGTACAGTAACATATATCTGAATGCCATCACATATATGATAGCTTTTACTTGCAGAAAATGGTAAACGCTGCCTCTTGCTCTGTTACTGTACCATGTAGTCAAATATTAACTGCCCCTCAGCCCAGAGAAGGTATCTCATAGAAGGTTAAACATGATCTTCCCATGGAACAAATCAAGAAGCATTCTGTTAGCACGCCTTCAGGGAGAACATTGGTAGACATATGAATTGCCATCTCTATTTCAGTTACTGTGTTGTGTGGCCCAGGCAAACATTACTCAAACTTTTCAGAACTTGGCATCCAGTGATTGACCATGCAGACTGTCAACAGTAGGTCATGAATATTAGTGGTATTATCTTCACAACCTCCTGAATTGATGCAGATTAGTTGGTCCTGGGATTGGTATGTCAGGTTTATTTGACTGCAGTATTTACTAACTTGAAAGGAGCACTCTAATGCTTCCTGACAACCAGCAAACAAGATTGCAAGACCCCAATAGAAATGTGCAAGAAATAGTTTCTCTAAGCTGTATGATAAGATTTTCAAGTCTTAATAGTGTACAAACTTCAGATCAACTTGTTAAAACATTCAGATTCTTAGCATTACATGCTTGATTGTGTTGTGAAATGGTAGAGAGGAAATAACCTCCTTTTTTGTATCATCCTTATGCATACTTATGGATTTGAACAAGATTCATTTTCTTAGGTTCTTGTGAAAAGCAGGTAACAGTTTTGCTTGAAAATATGACTGTTGGAGACAACCAACAAACCAACAAATGTAGAGGGACCCTTCACGTGAATGAGTATGGCTTTACTGACTCACTATCACCTGTCTGCCCTACCTTTTAAGAAGATTTTTGACCAAAGTTTTTACGATGTTAATATATTATTATATAGCTTGTTTATAAAAGCAGCAATTAAAATGTAGTATTTTTGAAAATATACATTGTTTTGAACATTATTAGATTTTTATCACTGCTTACAACTCACATTAATTAGAAAAAGCTGTAGCTGATTCATCTTCCTTGTTCAGAACAAAAGTTTAAATTCTTGAACTGTGGAGATGGTCCCAGAGAGCAGAGCTCAGAACTGCCCCTCCGCTCCCCGTGAGAGCTGCAGCTGCCATCAGGCCTCCCCTCAGCTCCTCTGCTCTGTGCTGAGCACACCCAAGGACCTCAGCTGCTCCTCACACGTCTGAAAGACTGATTTGAATTGGCTCCTGCAAAAATCTCACTATAAATATTGCACTCTTTCTTTTAAGCTTATTTTAAGCAAATGTCACCCAGGCTTTTCTTTTCTTTGTTTAAAGATAAAATCAATGGTTGAAATTCCCCACTGCAAAGACAAAAGCATCTGAGATTTCTTGGAGAAAAACATGTACAGTAAAATTATGCCTGAACTTTCTTCCTTACAAATGCAAGAGGTAAGATAGTGGTAAGAAAGAAAACAATGTACCCACATCAGCTTGCTGTCAAACTAGAAAGGACTTTCAGTGAGTAGCGAATCACCATAGTGCTTTACTCGACACTATCTGCAAGTTTCTGCTTCTCTAAGTTTCCTTCCGGTGCAATTTCCTAACATCCTGTTTGCTTAAACAGCATGTTGTACAGTATCTTTCTGCTGCCAAAATTTACGGAAATAAAAGTGCTCCTCGGCACAAAACAAACTCCAGTACACAACTAGTTGAAATCGTCGGTTACGGCAGTTTTCAGAAGCCCTCAGTGCAGCATCACCGGTCCAGTTACTAAATATTCCTCTTGGTCTTAAGAAGAAGCGCATCCCGGAGGCAGTGGCAGCCCTCGCTCGCCCCGCTGCCCAGGCACCGGGCTGCCCCATCCCGCACGGCTCGGCCTCAGCTCCCGGGCGGGGCCATCCCGGTAAAAGCAGTGCGGGTGCGCCCCCTGCTGGCGACGGGGAGGGTTTGTTCCTCGGCCCTCACACGGCGGGGCGTCGGGAGCAGCATTTCTGCGTGGCTTGAATACCTGCCCGCAGACCTGAGAGGGGCAGGGCACGCCGTCTGTCCCCGCCTCCGCGGTGGGGCTGATTAAATAGCTCCTCGGAAAAGAAAGGGTGGCATCAATGCCCTGTCTTCTGTGCCACATCAGCCTGCATGTATTTTTATTTTGCACAGTGAATCAAACAGCACATGCATGGCACCGAGCCCAACGAAACTGGGAGAGAAAGCAGCAGTGATGCTGCCCTCCCATGCAGCCTGATCTGTCACTTCCATTTGGTGTAGCTTCTAATAAATGTGTTTGTGTTATCTTGTCACGCAATATTCCGTCCTTAATTATCATTGCTTTAAATGTCCTCTTCAACACTGACCCAGTTTGAGACTTTGTCTCTTTCTCTCCCACCTTTCTGCAGTGCTCTGATAGCTACTCCTCCTGTTGAGCAAGACATGCCCCATTCACCCTCAAGTCTTGCTCATGCATTGCAACGTGTTTGCTCTTGTTAGGATACAGGCCCAGAGCTCCTCCAAGTTTTTGAGACCCAACAAAGTAAGAATTACAGTGAAGCAAATGAAAGTTTTGCCTTTAGCACAAGCTATTCTTTGACCTTTTGTTCTTTGATGTCATGGGTCAGGGGTTAATATAAAAACAAAGGAGCCTAAATTTGTCCAGTAGTAGATGCGTCTGTTAGGCTGGGGAGGGCACAGCTTCCAAAGCTTCAGTGTTATCCCAACAACAACAGGGAGCAGCACAAGCACTACCCTGTAGCTAAATGTAAGTGTAGCTTTAGCCGAGTAAAGAGGAAGAGACACAAGAAATTGAAAGGAAACCAATTACAAAGGTCTTGCAGCAAATGAGTGCCACATGGTAGTTAAGAAAATTATCAGATTGTTCAATTGCTCAACTACCTCAACACGGAATAAAATTACACTAAGTCACTGATCCATTCACGGAATCAAAGAATTGTAGGGGCTGGAAGGGTCCTCTAGAGATCATCGAGTCCAACCCCCTGCCAAAGCAGCTCCCTAGCCCAGGTTGCACCGGTAGGCATCCAAGTGGGTCTGGAACATCTCCAGAGAAGGAGACTCCACCACCTCTCTGTGCAGCCTGTGCCAGTGCTCCATCACTGAGCTGTGAAGAAGTTCCCACACTCATTTGTGCAGAACTTCCTATGCCTGTGGCCATTTCCCCTTGTCCCATCACCACACACTGCTGGGAAGAGTCCAGCCTTGTCCGTTTGCCTCCATTCTGTGTTATTAAGAAGGTTTTTGATAAAGAAATGTAAGTTCTACACAACATGTTGAAAGAGAACCTGAGTTCAAGTCTTTTTTTTTTTTTTTTAATGTGTATGTGTGTGTCTTTATATAAATCCAAACTGGTTATCTTTGGATATGGGGAAAAAGAAAAAAAAAAAAAGAAGAAGGAAAAGAAAAGAACTTCTCCATCACATGTTTTCTGTAAAAATCAGTTTGGCTTTTATTTGTTCTACATTATTTGAGAGGGAACTTGTAGAGATTTCCTGGAACAGAATACATACGGGAAACAAAGTTTCTTCTTCAAATCAGACTGCTAAAACATTTATTTCTTCCTATATTTTTTCAATTTATAATATATCCATATTTACAGGGGAGGTTCAGGCTTCTCTACCATGACAGCATCCGAACACTGACACAGACTTCCTAGCGAGGTGGCCGACGCTCCACGTCCGTTCACAACAAGCGCTTGGATAATACCCTCCTTAACGAGCTTTATTTTTTGTTTGATCGCTAACGAGACTAACTAGATCAACTTCCCTCAGGCAGTGGCCCCGGATACCCCTCCTGCCGCGGGGCCGCGACCGCGCACCACCGCGCGCCGCTTACGCACAGAACGGCCGCGCAGACGCCGCGCGTCAGACGGGCACGGAGACGGCGAGCGCCGCCCCAATCACACAGCGCCACCCCCTCCCCGAGGCGCTGGCTGCGCGCCCCGACCAATCGGAGGCCGCGCTGCGCCGGAGCCGCACCGCCCACTCGGTGGGACGGGAAGAGGGCGGGCCCTGCGGCAGCCAATCGCCGCCGAGAAGCGGGCGGGGCGGGGCGCTCGGTGCCGCCCCGTGAGGCGGCTGCGCCGTGGCCCTTGGGCGCCGCTCAGCGCCGTGGCCGCCGCCCCGAGGGCCCAGGCGGGTTTAGTCCGTGCCGCTCGCCGCGTATCCTCACAGCCCCGCGGAGGGCGGGGAGATGCAGCCCCCGGGCCCTCAGCAGCAGCCACAGCAGCCGCCGCCGCCGCTTTTCGCGCCCAGCAACGGGGACTTCACTTTCGTCTCCTCGGCCGATGCCGAAGGTGAGCGCGGGGCCGCCGTGGGGGCCGCTGCCGCTGAGCGAGGGCCTCGGCCCGGCCCGAGGGCGGCTCCCGGCGCCGTGGCGCGGTGTGTGCGTGGCACGGCCGGCGGGCTGCTCGGTACCCTGACGTAACCGCGGCGGGCGCTGTCCGCGGCCCCTCCTGCCCCCGCTGCTGGTGGGCTCGGCGTCCGTTAAGCTGCGCTGCGTGCTGGCCCACAGCATGCCCGGGGCTCCGTGCCGCGCTGCGTTCCGCACGGTAATAGGGGAAAGCGGGGACTGTGTGTAGGTGAGGGGGCGGGGCGCGGCCTACCTGTGTAGCTGCGTGCCGTGAGGGCTTGTGTCTCGGCGCTGCAGAAGGGAACGGAGAAGAGTCAACGCTGTGCTACCTTATTTTGATGGAGAATGACCCTTGGGACTGTAGCCATTTAAACAGCCGGCTTTCTGCTTCGTACACGTAGTTACGTTATAATTATGGATCACGTGGGGAATGGGGTGCATCCTGGCTTTTGTGCCCTGCCCTGAAAATGAAGAATTGAAGTGAAATGCCACTGTAGGATGCTTAACTCTGTGCTTTGGTGAGCTTGTCAGTTATTCTGGCAAGGGTTGCTGATCAACAAGTGCAATCCACGTTGCTTTGTTTTAGTTTTTTTCCCATCTTCCACCTTGGCCCTGAAAAAGGAGTTAAGTGCCTCTGAAGGGAGACTCTGGATTCTCCCTGGAGATATTTGTTGAGAGCTGTGTTAGTGCTCTGCTGGGCCCCGTCCATAGTTAGTACCTGTTCTCTAGGATGTGTTGAACTGGACTTGGCTCTGCATTCTCTGTGGGCACAAGCAAAGTGTGATCTCATCCCTGTTTGAGTGTAGCCCTGTGTTCTTCCCATGACAGTGGTGGAGAAAGCATCTGACCTGTCACCAGCAAGCACCAGTACCACAAACTTTTGTCAGATTCTTCAGTGCTTGGTTGGCCTGCTGTTAACTATTTCATATGAAGCAGACTAAAGGAGAGGCAATGGTAGATTTTCCTTGGTTTCTTCATCTTTGTCCCACCTGAGATGACATCTTCCGAAATAGACTTAAGATCAAGTTATTAGGTTTCAAGATCTATAATGTGGTTGCAGGTATTTTGTAACATTCTTCTGCTGGAATGAACATTGGTAAATAAAACTCATGTAGAAGTTTTCCAACCTCAAGGTGGATTGTCACTGATTATTAAGGGCAGAGAAATCAAATCAATGGCTGGTTGGACTTTTTTAATTTACTTTGATCTTCCTGAGGACCCTGTGGGGGTGATGTTCTCAAAATCAAAGCAATGGATTGTTAGCTATCACAATTATGAATAGGTTGAAAAGCACTAATGGAGAAGCGTAAATTTAAGCTGGAGTGGCCTAACTAGCTGATTTGGGACAGAGAATTCTGTTAAATTAATGGTGGTACTGAAATGATTCAGTAAATATTGTCTGAACACTGAAACATCTCGTCATTGGAAAAATCTAAATTCTCCAGAGCTACATTGCTTTTAGGTAGATGGCTTAAATGTAATCCACACCTGGCTTCTGTGTATGTGTTGCAGAAATATTTCAGAAGTACTTGCTGTAGCTAAGTGTTTGGGGAAATTCGTATGTGTGTTAGTGTGTGTAAAAGTACATAACAATACAAATGGAAATCAGGGTTTTCTTTGGTGAAGTAAAAAGATGTTGGATGAGAAGGGAGTTGTTACAGACGTTTGAGAGGCAACAAGGTTTGTACAAAGAATTGACTTGTTGCTGTGTTGTCATGTATTGTGTTTTTACACAGAAAATTCCTGAATTGTTAGTAGACTGGATACTCATTTCATCCCCTTCTATTTTTTTTTTTTACTACTTCAAGCTGTGTATTTTCAGTTACCATTTTGTCTTTTTCCTCAGTATATAACAGACTACAAAGTGAATAAAATAAAAATTGGTGACTGTGACGCAGCTTAAACCTATAACAGTTGTTTGTGTTTGTTTAGTACTGTGGTAGAGCAAGATGATAGCATGCTAAAGAGCATCTGTTGTACCTCTCATTATTGAACAGAACCTGGGGATCTCTGGCAGTATTCTTTTTCCTAACATTTTCAACATTTAAAAGCAGCTTACAGATGAGAAAAGCTGCAAATGTTTTCCTTCTGTGAGAAGTTGGATGTGAAGAGAGAATAGTTTGGATGCAATGATGCCAGCATGCAAGATTGGGCTCTAAAGAGATAGTGTGGTCAGCAAAAAATGATAAATAATCCACAGTTCACGGTATGATGAGAATTGCATTGGTTTAACTCCCTTTATTCCTCTAAATGATTAATGATAAAGCATGAATTGGAGTGTGCTGTGTTATCTAGGAGCTGGAACTTACTAATTGGAGTCCTAAAACAACTTTGTTACTGTCGCATAAAACCAGAAGTACCCTTTCAGATTATGTAACTGTTGGTGTATAACTTTGATTGTTTCATGGTGATGATCAGCACATGTAGCTTTTATACATATTTATTTATTTTAAAATCAAATGTATTTTGACAAAATAAAAATGTGTATCTTCCTCTCCCTTTTTCTCTCAGATCCTAGTGGGTCCATAACAACTCCAGATGTTAAGCTAAATCTTGGAGGAGAATTCATCAAAGAATCCACTGCAACTACGTTCCTGAGGCAGAGGGGGTATGGCTGGCTTCTGGAAGTGGAAGATGATGACCCAGAAGATAACAAGCCGCTCCTGTATGTACTGATTGTTTGTGGGTATCTCTTTGTTAGCTGTGTAGGGAAAACAAAGAGCTTATAAGCCCTTCCACTGCCTCCTAGTCTTTTCTTGTGGCTAGAATTCTCTTTGAGAAATTACTTGACCAGTTAGTCTCTTTTGGTGCAGGAATGAAAATACTGTTTTTCATTATGGTGGGTTTTCTTTATTTTTATTATATTTGTTTGTTTAGCTATATTCATTGTGGGAGAGGAAGGAAGGAGGAAATAAAAGTTTCATTACATTATAAGTGTAGAAAGAAGTATAGAAATTTAATGGTTTTTGTATTCTTATCTGTTGATCTTGTCATGGTTTAAAAAACTAGATTGTATTCTGCAGCAGGGTTGCAAGTAAGTGTAAGGGAACTGTTGAATCACGGCCTGAACCACTGATTGGTCACCTGAGGTGAGCATCGAGTCAGCCATGGGGCCACAGGTGGAGGTGATAATACCTGTGTGATGGGAAGGGGGGGAGCCTGGCTCCACCTCTCCCCAAGCCCCATTTAAGGGCTGAGCACCACCAGGAAAGGATCTCTTCTTGGAGATCCCTCCTATGTGGAGTCCACCGTGAGCCTTTTCCATCTAAAGGTGAGCCATTTTCCTTTTGTATTATTTGTATACCATCTGTATAGACCTAACTAAATATACCATCTTCTATACTATTCTTAAAGTGCCATCTTTATGATTACTCACATTACAGTAAGGTAGCAGAAAGTTTTTGTTCTCTGATGCTACCTTATCTGATAAAGTTTTCTTAAGGGAGGTTATTGTTGAAAGTCAAAAATGTCTTTGAATCTGCAGATGCCCACATTACTTGTTCTGTTCACAGAAACATGGTTGTCTGAAGAAAGCTTGTATCTTAAGATACTGTGAGTGGGGCTGCCTGGGTCTTAGTCTGTGTTCTGCACCTAAGCAGCTTGGTTCTTATTGTCTCAAAGTTTTCTCGCGTTTAAAGATAACAACACTTCTTAAAAATGGAGTGAGAAGGAAGGTGCTCTGAGGAGCTGAAACAAGAGCACTGAGAGAAAACAGATGCCTGGAGAGCTTAATAGTGAAATCGCTGTTTGAAAAGTGCTTGAAAAGTACTTCAGTTGTGCAGAAGTAGCATCTGTGTGACTGAGTCTGTTCTGTAACTGTGTAACTTTTAATTATGAAATAGAATGGTGTACTGAGGTGACAATGCATGAATTCCCTCATTTGTGTAATGTAGTATGCCGCAAAAAAACCCCAAGCTTGTGATTCAAAGACTGCTCTGTGTTCTAAGAAGCCTGTTATTGGAAGTGAGGAGAACAAACCAGGAATAAGTTTGTAGCGAAGAGGACAAATATTCTCTTTCTAACAAACTCAGTCTGATTTTGTGTAGCAGCTTTTGTGCAGTTCTGAATATTCCCAGAACATGTGTTGTAATGAAGCATTCTAATTGGAATGCTTCTGTGGGTTTAAAGAACAGACAGCAAAAATAAGTTCCCTGATGTGTTACTACCACACAAGCATTTTGTTCAACCCTTAGATTATTTCTGTCCCCTCAGTGGACAGCTGTGCTTTCAGCACTTGTCTCCTGTTGCAGCTACCATCTCCTCTTCAGTGAGGTAACTGTCAGCTTTGTGGGAAAGACAGTTTATTTACTTGAAACTCAATCAGAAACCTTATGCAGTGACAAAGAATTCCACAAAGGGAATATTTCTGTTACACAACCATTGGAGTAGAATATATATATATAGAATAAATGAAGGAGAAATAAAACGTTGCTTAAAAATGGAGAAAAATGGATACTTTTAGTCTACTCCTTTATTCGGGGTTGCATTAAAGAACAATTTTTATTACTTAGGCACAGATTAGTAACAACAATCATGAGACAGCCTCACTAACAGTATCCTGAAATTGCCTTAAGAAAGAGAAATTGTGGTGTCTTTGTATTTATTTCTTGTTTCTTCTTTATATCTCATCTGATTAAAAGAAAATATTTTGATTGCTGTGGGATTACTGAATATCTCTATTAGAATTTGAAACAAAATTATTTCATAGTAAACATGCTTGTGGCAAACTGTTCAGTATAGGAATACACAGACATCCTATTCCTGAGTACACGTCTTGACTTCCGTTTCCAATTTTATGAATGTCACATGTTCCTTTATGCCAGAAAATAGATCTACTGCCTTAATGTAGACCACTAAGATGTGCTGGGGATGTTTCCTATTCTCAGTCATGTAATTGATCTTTGCAGAATAAAATGTATCTGTGTCATACTGATTTTTGAATGTTTGATGAAGGTATGGTGTTGCTTTTCTGTGGACAAATTGTTCTGTTGCTAGTCATGGCTACAGAAGGCATTATGGTGACAGGAGACCTGCTCTATAAATCTGTTAGTCCATGAACTTAATTTTTATGCTTTATTTCATTTCTGTGTGTATAGTAATGCTCCCTTGCTTTACAATTTCAGGGAAGAACTCGACATTGATCTGAAGGACATTTACTACAAAATTCGATGTGTGTTGATGCCTATGCCATCTCTTGGGTTTAATAGGCAGGTAGTGAGAGACAATCCAGATTTCTGGGGTCCTCTGGCAGTTGTCCTCTTCTTCTCAATGATTTCATTATATGGACAATTTAAGGTAGGTACAAACCTTCTACCTAAAAAGAAATCTGAACTAAATTTGGGGACATTATTGCTAAGCAGTTTACGTTCTTATGTAGATAGGAAGTCTCTTCTTCACATATTAATGTAGAGCATTCTAAATATAGTTTCTTGTTATGATGTAGAATTATATCAGTAAGAAATTTATTAAATAACCTACAGAAAAGTAAATCTTTATTAAAATGTCAGTTTTTTTAATGTAATAAAACAAAGGAAAGATGTGGTTTCCAGAAGAAATAGATCAATGCTAATACATTTATAGCCATATTAGTGAATCTTTCCATTTTAGCTGTGACCTTTTGTTAGCTTGCTTTTTATTACTAAAAGTGATACCAAAGAACATCTGTGTAGGTGTCATGAATTTTAATTTCCCGACAAGTTAAGCTAGTTGTTTAATTTGTGCTATATCACAACAATTTTCTGGTATGTTTAGTCTTCATTAGTGCACATTACTCTTTTGTTCTCTGTGCTCAATTACAATAACTTTCCTCTGGCTAATGGAATTTGTCTATAATTCTTTTTGAACTCGAGACTGAATAGTTATTTGAAGGTACTGTGCAGATTTACTTAGCTTCTAAACACAGTTAACCTCATATTCAAATTGAAATAGAGAATTGCCAGCATTTACAGCACAATTTGAATGTGAGCCTAGGTGATGTTTTTCCAGTAGTTAATTGCATTCCGCTATGGAAATCTTTGACTAGATATGCAGTTACAGATTTATTTTTTTTTTAAGTACAATGTGGAATAGCAGTAAGCCATATATGTAAAACAGCAGAGTGTGTCTATGCTAGGATTTTTGTGAAAGGTGAGGAAAGGCTCTCTGTGACCTCTGGCTTCTCTTTGCTATACCAAATGGTGACAAAGAATGCACTCTGTCATGTTTCTGTGAGACGTGAAGTGAGCAGACTGAAGCACGGTAGGGTTCAAATCTTTTGGGTGCACCTCTTAGTTGTTTTCTGGACAAACAGAGACCATCCCTCAGTTCCGTGATGGATCACTTTGCTACTGCTGTTTGTGTATCTGCTGCATATGAACAATGGGTCATATGATAATGAGCATTACCGTTAGTAACACGGATTTATCATGTAGATGGAAGAGTGCTTTTTGTGAGAAAGGAAGGCTGGTAGCTAGCAATGGAATGGATGACAGCAGCTAGGCTAGATGAACTAGGTGGCCTGTAAGCTGGGGAGAGATGAGCGTTGCTGCTCTAAGACTTTAATCTGGTTCTCTTCTTTTAGACAGCAGAAGAAAGCAGGAAGTAAAAGGAGGATGAGTTATTTTCACAAATAACATTATTTTTTTCAAGTTATATGATATGTATCAGTTAAAAATAAAAACCTTTATCCCTATTTTGATTCTTAGGCAAATCTGGAACTTTTATGTGAAAAAATTGAATTGAGTACTTACCTTCATTTTTAAGTGCTGCCGTGGTACAGTTGAAAGTACCAAGAGTGGACTGAGATTATTGTTTCCATCTAAAAAAGTATTTCAAAAGGGAAAGCTTTGCTTCTAATCCACCTAGTAGCTCAACTCCAGGAACACCTAAGTTACTTTGAAAGTTCTCTAAAGTTGGAGAATGTTTTTAGGACTTCTGAAAGAATGACAGAAGCAGGAAAAATAATTACAGGGTTTTGTTGTTTTTTTTTGTTTGTTTTTTGTTTTTGTTTTTCTCTCAGGACTCTGGATCTGTTTCTTAAATTGTTATCATAAAGTTTTACCAAGAGTTGAAATCCTATGCCTTCTTCTGAGTACTCCTGGTTTTAGAAAATAATTAAGTTGCATCTTTATAGATGAAGAAATAAGAACCTCAACTCTTTGTACCGGTTGGGCTGACTATAGGGGAAAAAATGTCAAAACCAAAACAAACAAAAATCCTGAGCCAAGTTTTTGGAATAAATGAAGGTGTTTAACTGGAGTGATCTTAACTTTACTTTTAACTAACCTCTTCCTACTTTGATGCAATACTATAGTATGTACAAAACATTGTTTAAACATTCCTTCCTCGTCAAACTTACGTTACTGTGATTTTTGTAAATGTAACATCTACATTTTATTTTCAAGTTCCATTGTGAGTGCTGAATAAAACTACTGTTGCTACAATTTAGAACTTAATTTTGTTTAATAAAACTCTTGAGTGCAGTGAGGTGAGTTACAATTTTTCCTTCCTTACAGTGTAAAAGAGTAATATAAACTAATTGTTCTTTCCATTTTCAAGGTTGTTTCTTGGATTATAACTATTTGGATATTTGGATCCTTGACAATTTTTTTACTGGCCAGGGTTCTTGGAGGAGAAGTAAGTACTTCTAATTTATAGGAAGTTGGTAGCGGGGGGCAATTTCAAAATCTCTTGGCTACGTTTTTCAGTAGTGGTTGGATTTTCTTAGTGCTTGACTTTCGACAACGTAGCCACCTAAGAATGGGTGAAATTGAAAACTTCAGTGCATAGATTTCAGGTTCTTGGTCGCCAAAGTAGAATTTAAAATACAGAGGTGGGCAGCTACTCTTGCTGTGCAGTGCATGGAGTGCTGGATGTGGTAAATCTGCAAATTCTTACCACAGATCCCAGAGGTTGCTGCACGTGCCTGTGATCCACACCTGAAATCCTTTCCTGAGGTCAGTTTCTGGAAATGCTTTCCATTTTTCAGTCACTGAGCTAAATGGGGCCATTTATTTCAATTTTGTTAAACTGGTCTGGCAGCAGCTGTGCAGCAACCTTTTGTAAAGAGCACCTACTGGTGTTTGTTTTCATCCTTGGCCTGATAGAGTTCAAACCCATTAAAGGATGAAAGTCAGTGTGTGTACTTCAGCTGCAAAGCCAATTGAAGGTCTGGCCTACGTCCCCTCCCTCCAGCTGCTTGCATCAGCAGGGTTGGCATAGCTGTTAAAGCTGTGTTTATAAACTGAGTCACTGAATGATTCAGGTGTAAACAAAATATCATGGCTTACAGCAAGGCCCACAAACAGCTACTGTGGAACAGCCATGAGGATAGAAACTTCTGAAAATGGATTTGCAGCTTAAAATGCATTGAATTGTCTTATAAGCAAGAAGTAATGTTTATATAATAAATTTTACTATGCATTTTCCATTAATAATGAAGTAGTTTTGCAGAATTCCTACATTTTTAAGTTTAGGGTGGTTTGGTGTTGTATTTTTTATTTTTACTTCAAATTTTTAGGTTTTCCTTTTAATCATAATTGCTAGAGGTTTCTTGACTGAAAAGTACTTGGAAAGGAAAAGCTTTTATGAATGTGATTGCATGGTATTTTAGCATACCAGCATAATCCAGATGACCTGAAGTCAGTAGGTTTTGTGGCCCTAAATGTTAACGTTATTGGAATAGATAAACTGGTGAGAAAGGCGGGAGGGATCACTGTACCTCTTCAGAGTTGATTGTGGATGACTTACTGCCACAAGAGTTTGCCTAAAGATAGTTGCTTGCCTTACTGTTATTTTTCCTAAGTGAAATCCAGAAAGTCTAACTGGTCAAGGGACATTTCCAACTGCAATAGAGAAAAATCAGACATTTAAATACCATTAAGCTATAAGCTGTTATGGAAGTACTTCGAACAAATCTGTTCAGCTAGTCATAGCATGTCAGGTTCTAGATCTTCTGCTGGTGCCAAAAGCATTTGCTTTTAAAAAGGTAATTAATATGTTAATGCAGGAAATTATATATTTGCTGCTTGCGACAGCCGGGTCTACAGCTAATGACTGAGAGGTCTGTTCTAGTCCTGTGCTCCCAGATATTATTTGTATACTCCATGGAGAGTGGCAGTTGCAAAATCACTTCAGGTGAAACATGAAAATATGAGGAATTAGTAGATTTGCTTTTTTCCTGTGTGTAAATGCTTCCCTTGGAAGTGTTGAAATTGTTATATGAAGTTGTTTTTGTTTTGTTTTTTTAAAACAAGTTTTGTTTCTGAAGATAAACTACAAAATTCTAGAGGATTGCATGGAAAAAACAGTTTGCATGCTAGCAATCTTCCTTTGGCTTAAAATTCATGAATCGTCGATGTGTTTTTATGGTTACTCATACTGTTAAAACAGGATAAAATTGTTTCATTAAATTGATTTTGTACTAAAGTTTGTTTTTATGTGCTTGAAAATTCCAGGTTGCTTATGGCCAAGTTCTTGGTGTGATAGGGTATTCCTTGCTTCCTCTCATTGTCATAGCACCTGTGCTTTTGGTGGTTGGATCGTTTGAAGTGGTTTCTACCCTAATAAAAGTAAGTTCACTAACATCTATTGAGAATTGTTTACCGTTATTCTGAGTCACTTTCCTAACACTGAAGTATTAATCCCTACAGCACAGCACGTCAAAGTACTCAGAAGTATAACCTGAACTCTGTGGTGCTTTTGGTAAACACAGTGGATATGACTGCTAAACAAATTCTGTTCTAAATGTTTCTTATGAGTATTTGGAAATATTCAGTCCCCAAGGAAATATAAAACCACCTGTTGCTATCAGCTTAGGTTGTATTGAATTATTTTGCTACATTACATTAGTTGCATTAAAAATTAAATAGGACTATCATTTTTAAAGAAGGATGCATAATTAAAAATCAAAATGAAGTATCTGAAAATAAGCTGTTCTGTCCCTTTCCCCATCATCAGGTTTTAGCTATTGCTTTACAAATGTATAACATGAGGCATAAAGCAGAAATAATGTGCTTGTTACCACCTGCTGCTGGACGCCTTTTATGAGACTAGCATAACTAGGTCCCTGATAGATCCTAGAAGTGGGTGATGTTCTTGAACTCTTCATACAGCCCTTTTAGTTAGCTTTTGAAGTCTTTGCTAAACTTCTGGCACTGACTGAGAAAACTGTCACTGGCTACCCTGTAAACTTTTTGAGATCTTGTTCTGAGGATTTGATTAATTTCTGTCCTATTGGCTTGTTGGTTTACAGTATAATTGAAATACAATAACTATGATAAACAAGAATAGTAGCTGTGTTTGTGAAGTGATAACTTGCAATTACTATTAGGTGATGCATTCAAAAAGCAAATTATTAACTTTGCAGTTAACTAATATATAACTTAACAGAAGTTTCATTAATTGTGTTCATTTTTATCTGATTGCTGATAACAGCTTTACATTAACTCAGGACAAACATATACAAGTTTCTTTCTTACCAAGTTTGCAGTTAGGGTTGATTTGTTTTTAGCAGTGGCAGTTGAACTGGTCACACAATCCATCAAGGATCTTGAGCTCCTCTGACAGCACCATGGGAAAAGTTCTTTACTGGAATCCTGTAATGTCTGCCCTTCACTGAACAGACCTTTGGCCTTGCTCTTTGCTTTTCCTTCTTCATTAATATTCAAGTTGTTGCTTGAGGATAAAAGATGTCCCATTATTTTTTGCTGTAACCTTATTAGCTTGAGACTTGAGTCAAATCCACTGACCTGAAGGCTTTTAAAAATAAAATGTTACGAAGTAGGTGTACTAACTACCTATAACATGGTGAATGTTTACACATACTGATACTTTCCACAGGTCTTTTGAAATGGTTAGTTATTAAAGCAATCAAGTCTTTGATACACATTCTATTTTGGGAAGGTTCTCATTGCACCTGAAAGGAGTAGGAACATAAGTTTCAGTTAGTTTAAGTTGGAGCCTATAATTAAAGTAAAGCTTACGAGTCAGGCAAGTGAAGTAAAAAAGGACAATTTTATATATATATTATATATATATACATATACGTGTGTGTGTGTATATATATATGTGTGTGTATATATATGTGTATATATATATATACACACACACCCTTTGGAATATGTCATGGGAGGAAGAGTCAAGTGTAGCATGTTTTTTGAGTTGAAGCTTACAACTTGTATCATGGTATCCATTTGTCTTATGTCAGAGAAAACTTACTGTACATTAGCTGCTTGCTTCAGTAAAAATGTTGTCTTAGCCTAAAGTAACGTGCCTTTGTTAAATACTTTTCTAGACTTAAATGAATGTTCATAGCATATTATTTCATGTGTATGGTCAGAAGTATTGTTTGTGAGCTTTGCTTTATTATTTTTTTCTTCCACATAGAGTTGTAAATTTCTAATTCAGTTGACATTAACTGATATATATATATCAGTTTTCTTATGGTGTCAGCTAAGATTATTTATTTTCTTTTTTAGTTGTTTGGAGTCTTTTGGGCTGCATACAGTGCTGCATCATTACTAGTTGGAGAAGAATTCAAGACCAAGAAACCCCTTCTAATTTATCCCATCTTTTTATTATACATTTATTTCCTGTCCTTGTACACTGGGGTGTGATCTAGTGAAAGATGTGGCCAAAACCCATGTTTTCTTCACTTGTAGACTGATAATGCATAAGATTAAGGAGGCTGGAAATAATACGAATGACTGTTTTGTATCCAGTTGTCAAGATGTTTTAAGATTGAAGAGCATATTTGTGTATATTATTTAATGAAGTAATTGTAGCTATATAGATTTGTATCAAAGTTCTAGGTTTGTTTAAGACTCTTCAGATTTTAATGAACAAAATAAAAGAACCTTGTGTTTTATAAAAAGAAAAAAAAAAAGTGTAGCAAAACCACAACTCTATACCTGTGCCAAAAGCACTAGGACCAGATTACTATATTAGAAGAGAAAAATAAGTTAATTGTAACAATCTCAAAGTGCAATTTTTTTCTTTTGAGCTTAAACAGCTGGCTTTTTCTGGCACAGCAAATTCTGTAGATAATATATATATTTATTAAACAGTCCTTATCATTCACGGAATAGCCTGTATAATGGAGACATGAAGATACTACTTATAATTTAGTGCCTCAATTACTTTGATTTGGCTCTTGAGTTTTGATAAATTCCAGTCTGTTTTCAAAATATGTATATACTGTGTATTTTGTATCTATGACTTGCGTGTAGCATAAGTACTCCTTGGTTAAGGATGTATATTGGGTTCTTAAATTTTGAAAATACAAGTGTTTGAGGTCTTCATTTACTATCTCTGACCAAAGGAGCAAGCAAGACACTTAGTGTGTAACATAAATCATTAAATTGCTTCTTTAAAGACTCAGTTTACTTAAGTTTTAAATTTACAAAGTAGGTGAACACCTTCCTCAACTGTAGTGCTGGCTTAAGAGTCAGAACAAAAGAAGATCTATCCAGTTTGTGTGCTCTTGAAACAATGTTTTGTGATGACAAAATAAAAAGAATGCTTCCCTAACTATATTTTATAACATCTTGCTCTATTTTATTTTTAATGACATTTAACCTGCATCTATTTTTTCCCAAGAACTGTTGATCCCTTGCAAAAGGTAATAATATCAGTAAGGTCAGATTCTGTCCCCCCACCCCCACTAAAAGAGCTAGAGCTACAGCCTCAGTAACAATCTCACTAATTCTGACTATCCAAGGATTATGTAATAATGTGATGTTAAATATTTCCTGTGTACTGTGTTGATTGCTTATGTAATAGTTCTTACAGTAATGTTTCTACACAAGGAAACTCCACTGAAATTCACTTTGCATGGTATTTAGTTGTTTGCAACCTTATTTAGTATTACCAAACAGATCTGAAATATTTTTTGTTGTTGTTGTTATTCTTTTTGGTTGGGGGCATCATTTCCCTAAGCCTTTTTTTTTTTTTTCCCCTCCCACCCCAACACTGGAAATAAAAATCAACCATCACAAGGGAATAGCAAGGGCTGTCTTTGATTCCTATTGGATGTCTTTCCTTACCAGAAGTTTCTCAGCTTTTTGGATGGTGTAACTTGCCATTTTAGCAACTTATTTTTACCACTCATTGTTGATGCAGATTACAGTTGTAAATTCCAATTCTACTGTGACCCTTTATCTTACTCTGACTGCTTTTCTGGCTGATCTTGTGTTGGTTTGAAACAAAACTATTGAAAGTTGATACTGGACATAAACTGTAACATAATATTCTAGCTTGTGATACATTAAAGGAGAAAAACTGGTGGAGTGACTGACTTGTCACCTAATTTTTGACTTCTGTGGAAGTTTTGGTGGAATTGCTGTAGAGTCATAATAAACCATTTATTCTGGCATCTTACTTCTTATCTGGAAGTATTTTGAGATTATTGATTCCCCACTTAAAACAACAGCAACAAAAAGTTATAATGTACAAGAATGCACACTAGCTTTATAATCTTGAATTATAATCTGGTTTTACCTCTTTCATGGCTGTGTTTCTTGATCGGGAGTATCAAGCTGTAAGACTGCAGACAAACACTGAGAATTCACATATAGCTAATGCCACTGCAAACGTTAAGGGTAAGGATGCATGTAGTTTATGAGGCTGTTGGAGAGCTTTAGGCTTACCTCCTCTGTGTAGCTGTTCATTTGGTGTTCATAATGGACCTATGCATCTGAAATGACTGTAAGCATTCAGAGGATGCAATAATGTTCTATTTTGTCTTGAAAAATCTTCATTTCCTTTATATTAGCATTCTGTGAAACTGATAGTTGCAACTTAAATGTTCTTTTCAACAGATTGGGCACGTGTAATATGCAATGTCAATATGTACAACAGAGTACATATTTTGTATGCAGTTGCACGTTTGCACATTTTACTCAGTATCTTTAGGGCCACCTTTTGCATATGCTGGGATAAAGTATGTACACACAGCTCAAATGGTTCTCATAGTTTGTAATAACTTTGCATTCAATAAACTTATTTTTAGATAAGGTATGTGTTAAGTACAAGCTGTATTTTATAAAAGTTTTTTAATCAAACCTGTTCATGTATATTTATTAAGGCACATCTATATTCCTATCCCTGTCATCCATCCCAAGCTTTGTGACAATAAATGAATTCTGGGCATGCTAAATATACAGCTTTTATTTGTCATGCATGGCAGCTTGGTATCTACCAGCGACATCTCCCTCCCCCTGCCAACACCAACTTGGAAATCACATTGTTCTGGCTCGGAGACCACGTACAGCTGGAGGACTGCTTCATGTTTCTCTTACTCATCTTCAGCGTTAGTTTAACCTGAAGTAGCGAAGCAAGCTTAATAGCTATTTACTTTGTCCTCGGTACAGAATGGCTCGGTCCCGCAGGTACCCGCGCGCTCCTTTCATTCTTTTCTCCACACACACTTTCTGAAGCTATTGTCCCGCTATCGCGTGCGCGCGAGAGGTCCCGAGCGACGCGCGGCGGGCTCGCGCTACCTGAAGAGCGCGCGCGCGCGGCGGTAGCACCGCCCCTCTCTTCCCTCCCTCCCGCCATTCCCCGTGACGGGCGGTCTCTCGGTCCTTCCCCCCCTTTCTGAGGCCCGCGCTCGGTTCCGCATCCGGCGCGATTGCGTCACTTCCCGCTCACGCTGGCGCTCTCCCTTTCCCCCTCTCCCCGGACCCGGATGGTGACTGGCGGCGGCGGCCGGGCCTGTCAGTGAGCGGCCCCGGGCCTCTTGTCCTGAGGGCGGCGGCGGCCGGCAACATGGCGGCGGCGGCCTCCTGCTCTGCCGGGCCCGGACCGGGGCCGGTGTCGGTGTCGGCCGGGCCGGGCTCCTGCGAGTGGCTGCTGCTGCGGGACGGCTGCCTGCGCTGCGACGCCGACGGGCTGTGCAGCCTGTGCTACCACCCGGCGCTCAACGCCATCCTGGCCGTGACCGCGCGCGGCGCCATCAAAGTCATCGACGGCACCTCGGGGGCCACGCTGCAGGCCTCGGCCCTCAACGGTGAGCGCGGCCCCGCGGCGGGGAGAGGCGGCGGCCGCTGTGCCCTGCGCCATCGCGGCGGGAGGGGCGGCCCTCGGGCCGGGGCTGTCCCCGGGCTCCTCAGCCGTGCCCGCTGTCTCCGGCAGCGCAGGGATAGCTGGGTTCCGTAACGCGTAACGGCGTGGTCGCTGCAGGCTGTAGCGCGGATGGGAGATGTAGGATGGGCCGTGTAGGGCGGCGTTTCTCTGCTTCAGTTTTTTTTCACGTATCGACGGCGTAAATTTGATCCTTTAAGCGTGTTCTGCTGGTTGGGCGTAGTTCTAGTTCCTAACGATGGGTGATGATGTCGCGTAAGTATCGAGCCTTAACCCTGGTTCGTTAAGAAAGCTTCTTTCTCGAGGGTACGATTTGTCTTTCAGCTAGGAATTATTTAAGACTAAAGTCGTTCTGGAAGGTTTTTTGGTAGAACATTTTGAATAGATATTTGCATTGTTCTTCAGGCTGCTGAATGACTCGGTTGTCTTTGGTGCTGGTAGTAGTATGTGTGTAGCTGCTGTGATGGTTGGACTAGGTCTTACTGGTTTGTTCCATCTTAAATGGCTCTACAATCCTATGGTAGAGAGGCCCGGTTCCACACTGACTTGGTGAAGGCTCGGACTGCAGCATCTCAGTAACTGTAAAGCAGTGTTGTCCGTTGCCCACCAGCATTCATTACTCTACTTACAAACTAGATCTGTAGGAGAAGTTCCATGTGAAACGCAGTTATTCTTTTCCCCTCGCTCACAAATTTGTTCTTAAGCTGTGGTACTTGTCAGAACATTGCAGGGTGTTTTTTTGTACAGACTTTGGAGTAGTAATCTGTGCTGTCACTAGTTGTGTGTTTTGCACTTTGTTTCTCCTGACAGTTGCACAGTTAAGTATTATGAGGAGGATCTGGCTTTGCTGAGTGGTGTTAGTGAAGGATTGACAATTGTCACCTGCATGTGGCCTAGCAGTGTCAGGAATTGTATGAAGGTGACATAGTCTGAGTAATATATGTACTTGTAGCTTGAAAACCAGCAGCTGTATTAAAATGCCAAGCTAAAGAGAGCAAAACAAAAAAAAAAATTTCTTTCCTGATTCAAAGTAGGTGCATTAAAAACTGTTAAGTGGTTGGAGAAAATATAACATCTGTGGGATTCAGAAACTGTCAGTTGCTTTTGTTGTACCTTGCTTGTATTGAAAGCAGTGCTCTTGTGTGGTGTTCCCCACTTTGTTCAGAAGTCAAATCACTGCTTCTGAAATACCCTTTCTCCTACCTTACTCAGGTGCTTTTTACATTAATAACTTCATTTCTTACTATTCTTCAGACTGTTACCACAGTTCGAGGATTTCTTCTAACTTGTGTGGGAAGCAGGCATAAATGGAGGACTTGAATGTAGTTGGTTGCCTGTGTAGGAAATACTTAATGTCTGTGAGCAGAAGTGAACTCTAGATAATTAAAGTCTGGGATTTGTTTTTTTTTTTGGTTTTTTTTTTTCATTTTTCTATGATAAAATTCTAGCAAGGGATTTGATTTAATATTCAAAATGCTAATGGCAATTTTCCCTTGCATAGTAACTATTTAAAAATAACTTGCTGCTCTGCCTCTGTTACGTACGTTCAGCCATGTGTACTTCCGGTAGTGTCAGTCTTCTCTGTGACAGGCGGAATGACTGCAAAAGATGGATGCTACTCCTCCTCATGTCAAACAACAGAGCTGTTTGCAATGTGACCACATTTTGTCTGCTCCCAGATGGCCGATGGCTCCGTTTAAATTTATAACCGTCACTAATTTGAAGAAAATACAAGTGAACGTCCTTATAGATTGAGACTGGTGTGGCTGTTGGAAATGGGGTACATCTCAGCACTTGGTGGCTGTTGAGGCTGCTGTTGACAATGCTTGTTCTTGTTTTCAGCCGTTCTTTGGAAAGAGGAAAAAAAGGGAAATCAGTTGTTCTGTGATGTCTGTGTACTCTGTGTGGGACAAACTCTTTGAGTGTCGGATGTTGGTAGCCTGGACACTCAGAGCTGCAGGCCGGCTATGTCCCTGAATGCTCCCCTGACATAAATGACAAGTCAAAGGATATTGTTGTACAGGGACTTCTGGTGCCACACCTAAAAATAGAGTCTGTAGGAATTAAAACTGCTTCTCTTGAGAGGCTGATGTCCTCCTTGGTGACTGGGCTGCAGGCCTTCTGCCCTGCCAAGAGGTTCACGTTGGACAGAAATGCTATTGCTCATTATCCATGGGGATAAAAAACAAACAAATGAAAATATACCAGCCTTTCTCTGTAGAAAACAGAGGAAGAAAAAGGATCCCTAATAGGGGAAAGGAAAAAAACCACAACAACAAAATGAAATACCACCAAACCGTGATGTTGCTTTCATCTGCAGTTCACTGTGACAAGATATTAAGCTTTGAGCTCTTTCTTAGTGAGAAGATTGAACTTGTGGAATACTAAAACCAGTAGAGCAGTGGAGCCTGCATTCAATAGAATGTATATGTGGATTGCTGTCATTGGTGTGTTGAAAGAACAAGATAGAAGATTCACAGACAGAAGGCAGTTCAGTTATAGATCATGTCTTTGTTCTTTTGGAGATTTGGATGTTGTCTCTAACCTTTGTGCTTCAGTTTCTGATGTCAACATAATTGGTCTGATTTATCTGATGATCTGGAGATTGTTCTTCTGAGCCCAAACTGTAGGAATTCCATGAGGAATACTCATGCTTTTTCATTCCATCCCATACTTCTTTGGGTTGCAACACTGAATCTCCTAAGATCTGTTGCCTAAATACGTGCAGTCATTTTCTATTATTTAAATCTGTGTGTACAGTAGGTGTACTCAAGGCAGCTGGGGGATTACTTGCAGCAGCTCAGAGTGTGATAGTGAGTAAGAGTGTCATTGGGAAAGCAAAGTGAGCATTTAGTGTGAATTTTTGCCTTTTCTGGTCAGGATCGTCCTTTCTATTTTCTCAAGTGAGCACAGGCACTTCAGAGACCTGCAGGGAAATACAAGAACGGTTCTTGTGATTGCTGGCAATTGTACATTTCTGTGTGCTTGTTAGTAGTGGTCAGTTGGGACTAGTAGGAGTCTGTCGTACACATCTATCGAGTACTTTATTTCCAATTAGACATTTAAGTGCTTGTGTGCTTCCAGTTTCAAGCTGAACATTGCTATCCAAAGAGCATGAATGATTCAAATACCAGTTTCTAGATACAGTGCTAAGAAAGTCTTTTCCTCTGTCTTAAAGAAAAAAACTAAAAAACCTTCCCCCAAGCAAAACAAAATTCCATAATATCAGGTGACTCTCTTACTGTTCATATGCTATTTGATTTGTCAGATCCTTTTATTTACAGATGAAATCAGAAAAATGCATGAACTGAGAGAGTGCTGCTGTTCCCAGGGAAGCTTGACCAGGAGCGTAGAAAATAACCAGAATGTACTGTCTGAGGGACAGTGACTGTCTTGAATGTTTCTGTAGTTTCTTCTACAGGAATTTGACATAACAATGGCTTCAGAGTCTCGTTTGCTAAAATGTACAGTGTTTCTTAGCTAGTGTCTTCAAGATGACTTTAGAGACCCTAACGGTAATCGAAGTACAGACGTCTGAATTCAAGTGCTTAATATAGAAGGGGGTCTGTTCATTGTTTGCATACACCAGTCCCTGCAAGGGAAACAGAGATTATGAACTATCACCAGGAGTCCTTGTCCCGTTCCTCTAACAGAAGAGTTTAGAAAGAAATAGATTCCAGCCCAGGAGGTTTGCCTGTGGCAGTAAGTTGTCCTCAGATTATTATTATGTTTTGGTTTATTTTTATTTTTTTGCACTTCCATGTGATGGAAGAATAAAAGATTGTCTTCTGCAGCTTGGAAATCATGGAGGGAGTGTGCACTTTGTGTAATCTCTTGGAAGATGCAGTTGGGATACTCTGCCATCCATTTCTAGGCTTGAAATGCATGAAGGGCAGCAGCAGTATTTCCATCTGTTTCAAGCTCACTACAGTAATACAGCTCAAGCAATTTTCATTCATCAGAATCGATTCAAACCTTTGTATCGTTTGTTTAATTACAAGATGAAAATGATCTAATTACATTATGATATTGCTTGGTATTTGACAATGTCTTGCTTTTGAATATACTTGAACTTGGATGATAATGCTACTCTGGGAAAAGTGCTTCTCAATGAGATCATTCAATTGATTTATTGATCTTAAGGTCATTCATGAAAGTCTTAAGTGCTAACAAAAAACAACAAAACATTACAAGAATCATCAGATTGGAGTTGTGTTTAATACCAGTGAAGATAGTAGACTATTGTGTGCTCCATTTGTCTGCTAGCTGAATTGATGTGTGTCCCACATCCCCTTCCAACATGTGTCTTGCCAGACTGTGGAATGATACTTCCAGGCCTTGTGGAAACACATCTGCATTATACTCTGCAGAAGCTAAAATAAAAGATCAGGTTTTTTTCCGTATGCTTTTAATGAAGTTTTTACATTACTGTGTTTATTGCAGGGATCCAGAAGTAGCAGCAAACGGTGATGGACATGTATGCTCTGTTGCCAGGCAAAATGTAAAAAACCTTTTTTTTATTTGCAGATCATTTATATTTTTACTGATGGATTCATGGCTGTCACAGCAACAATAGTGCTGTGTGAGTGAAAGTTTCAGAATACTTTAATGTTGAAAAATGAGAAATTTCCTAGAGCTGTGCAAATGGAATTTGAAAAAGGTCTTCTGCAGGCAGGAAGATGCATCTTGAAGTGCTCCTAACTAAACTGAAAGGGAAGCATTGTGCTCTGCAGCGGGGATTTGAGCTTTGCCTTCCTGTTGTATTCCATCTCACAGGTAGCTGAGCTACTTCTGATATATGATAAACTGTTTTTCAACCACACTACTGGTTGTCATCCATCTTTGGTCAAGACAGCTTATAACATGCTTATGTGACAAGCCCTTCAGCTCAGCTCCCAATCATGTTGTGTGCTGTATTACACGAAATGTAGAAGATAAATATGTTCTGCTTGAGATAACTGCTTTCTTCAGTCAAATTCTGGACTTGAACTAAGGAAATAAATCTCTATTTGACTCTTCAGTATTGGTAGTGTGAAGAAGATTTTTGAAGAAGATTGCTTTGGATTGCCCAGTGTATTTTGTTTTTCCTCTTCTGAACATCATGGTACTCAATGATTTGTGTCTGGGTGCACTCTCCTGTGTTTTAATTGGTCCTTTCGAGCAACCCACTTTATTTTATCTGCCTCAGTAGTGCCCCTTTCTGAGGCCTTAGTGATACAGTTTATAACAATGTTTGCTGTTGCATTGAAATCCATCACTTGAGCTTAAGTGAAATTCAACATCTGGGTTTTCATTTGACAGAATATAAGAAAAAGATCAGACTTACACTGAAGTTCCACTGTAGTTCTTTCTCTTGAGATTTTAATAATGATGATGTTTATGGATTTTAGTGTTTGTTTGTGGTGTTATCTGGTCTTTCAGGTTTTCTTCCCAAGTACTTTCTAATCAGAAAACAAAATTGTCCAACCTTGCTGCTCTAAGGATTCTCTAATTTTCTCTGAACAGTGGGACATGCTTAAAAAATGTTGTCTTTTTCCTATGGTTCTGGAGCTACTCATCAGTTCTTCGTTTTTAAATAAAAAATTTACACATGGATCAGCTTGCTTTCCTGCTGGTTCTTAACTGACGCTGCAGTATTGCTTTCTGCCATTAGAAAGTGGTCCTTTAAATAGTTAATGCTGTCTTAATTGCAGTGACTACTTGCAGTCACCAGAGGAGCGCTTGTTGTCAAGTGGACAGCTGAAGAAAGAACAACTATTGCTTTCTGTTCTTCCATTTGGGGCGTATGTTTGGATACCAACACTTGCAGCTTCTTTTGGTTTCTGTGCAGTCAATGATTGGTTTTCATGCTGACCTCTTTCTTCTGCTGCCTTGTCTTTCAGAAGGCTGTCAAGATTTGCTAAAGACCCAGCGCATTTTGCCAGTCAAAAAATAGCCATGAAGTCTGGTATATGGAAAACGTATTCGAAGATTTGCACGTATATTAGGGCAAAGGGCACTGTGCTGATTAAAGTGTGGGGGGGAAACAGCTTTTGTTTTACTCCCTAAATGAAATGTGTAAAGTTATGGAAATAACAACTTACTTGTAATTGTAATCATTGTGTTTGAAAAATTATTGGGGTATTTGCTAAAGCTATTCAGCAAATGTTTTACTGATCTTTTTTATGTGTTACCCAGAGGAGAAGGGAATTTGGTTATCAGTTCGGTAGTCTTGACAATGAGTGTCCTTCATGAAAATGCATATCTGGTCTGAAATGCTGGTTTCTGAAGGCCTGCATAGTGTGATGTCTGCCAGGCAGTTCTTCTGTCTGCTGTACGGTTCATGGGAGGAAAACTGTGTGATCCATTGCACTTTCCTAACCTAAGTGAAGCAGGATCCCACTGAGTATTTGGCAGCTCTAGAGGAAGAGTTTGATAAACGGTGCTGACTGAACAACAGTCTATGGAGACTGTTAGGAAAAACTGCATACGGAAAGGGCGAGCTGGGAGGGAGAAGGATGGCACTGAAAAATGAGGTGAAGTGGCTGGGTAATGGTGGGAAGAGGGCTGAGAGGGATTAGGGAAGTGGGAAGCTGTGTGGATGGCAGCAAAGCAAGGCTGGGAAGGTGGGGAAGACTTTATTGGAGATCCAGAAGAGATTGTGGGTATTGTGGAAAAATATTGTGAAAAATTCAATTGACTTATATTCTCCCGGATCCTGCATCCGTGTTGTTTTGGAAATAATGGCATGTCATGCTGCTAGATATACTTCCTTTTAATAGTGGTTTTTTTCCTGTCCTGTTTTCTATAGCTTTGGTAAGTCAAAATTGACACAAATATCATTTTTCAATAACTGAGCATTTTTCAATAACTGAACGTAGATTTCCTGTCTACTTAAAAAAAAGAAGCCCCAGGTCTGAACTTCTGGAGGAACCTTCTTCTGTGTATTGAAGGATCCTGGCAAGAACAGCCTTAAAGGATTAAGTTAGCTTTTGTGAGTGTCTCCTTACAGCAACACAACTTAGTATTTCAGGGTGGTGACTATGTAAGTTGAATTTCTTATGCTGCTTAAGACACCTAAGTTGTCTTAAATGTACAAGTTTCTTCAGTTTTGCTGGCTTTTCTGTAGGTTTTGAAAAGGCATCCTATAGAATATTTTCACTTTAAATATATCTTAAACAGTAATGGGTCTGGTCTTTTCTACTTCAGCTTTCCTATGTGGAAGCAGTTATTAGGAGGCATTCTCTTTGAGAATACATTTAATTAATTTTAAGTCCTTTTAAGAATTTGTTGGAGTTGGAGCCTGGTATACTGGATTCTGAACTGACTCATAATGACAAAATGAGATCTTGGAGTTATACTAGAAATACGAAATAGCAACTAAATGCTCGGAAGTGATCATGTAAGCAATTACTAGAGAAGACCTCAGAAAACAGTCTGAGAATACAAATCCACAATGCTTTCATTTGTGCAGCTTTGATACTTCCATCCTCTAAAGAGTATAGCAGAACTGCAAACTTCTGATGTGCATTGCCTTGTGTGTTCAACACAATCTAATGAGTATTCAGTGTGGAAAAAAAATGATGGGGAGCAAGGAGCAGGGAGGTAAGGCTCTGAAAGAGGTTTGCAAAATTTGGGATTTGTGAGAAATATATTTGTAATGAAGTACTTCTTGCAGTACATGACTGGAGACGTCAGAAGAAATTATGAGATGCTTAGTTTAAAATAGCTGTGAGAAATAGAATCACTGAGATTGGAAAAGACCTACATGGTCATCCAGTCCAACCGTGGTAGTAATGCATGCAATGACTACCTACAGAAGGCAGTGAACTCTAGATATTTATGTGAATTTAAACCAGCATTGAATAAATTAACGGGAGTGAAGCCGCAGTCAGAGGTCATCACATGAAACAGAAATGTCTTCTGTCTCACAAGGTCCCTGAACAAGAATTACCAGGGGCTGAGTGTTACAGGAGATACTGTTGTATATCTACCCTTTCTGTAGCTGCTAAGTGTTTGTTCTACATCACTGTCTTGGATGTGGAGTTTCTGCATGGTTGTTGTCTTGTACAGTGTTACATTTCCTCAAAAGTAACATCATAATGATAGTTAATAACTCAGTCTTCTAATGAACTGTTGAACTACTACTACTACTGCAGGAAGTTTTAATTTCCTTCTGAATCGTTTCTTCTTCAGTCTAAACAAGTCACTTCCCATAGCCTTCTCTCATGTGTTGGATGCTCCAGCTCCCCAGCCATCTTAGTGGCACTCCACTGGACTTTTGCAAGTGTCCTGTCTTGAGTGTTATGCCAAAGTTGGAGTGACATTCTACATGTGGTTGCAAAATGGTCAAGCAGAGAAAATCATGTGGTTTTTTTTCCCTGAACTTGTCTGTGTGATTCCTGTGTGGCGAGTTTGTCGGTGTGGGGATGTGTTCTGACTCTAGTTCAGCCTGTCTGTCAGGATCACCAGGTTCTTTTCATGGGGTTGCCACCTAGACATTTGGTCCCTAGCTTTTGTTGATGCATGGAGTTATATTCCATGCCAGGTGTAAGACCTTGACATTGTTGAACTTTAGGATGTTTGTCCATTTCTCTGCCTTTTTGAGATTTCTTTAAATGACATCTCTGCTTTTTAATGCTTCAGTTGCCCTTCATTACCTCTCTCCCATTTGATGTCACCCACAGTCTTGCTGAATGTGCGTTCTGTCCCATTCTCCAGGTCTCTGATGGAGATAGCAAGCCCTATCAGCCTTTTCTGGATGCTACCCGTAACTGCCAGTTACATGTTGAATCATTAACCACCACCTTGGGGCCTAACAGTCCTGCCAGTTATTTTGCTCACCTTGTTTTAGTCCACCCGTCTGCTTTTGAGCGCTCACTGCTTCCAGGTTTTATTTGTTGCTTTTGTTGTTTTTTTTTCTTTCTGTTTTTTGTTTGTTTGTTTGTTTGTTTGTTTTGTTTTTTGGAAGCTCCTTGTATGAGTATATGTGGAGTTTAAAAAGAGCTGCCATTGAAGATGTAAAATGGGTGAACTTGTCTGAAATTTCTGGAAGATATATTTCCTGAAAATTATGGGTTTTAGTTGGAGAAAAAAATTGAAGAGCACTCTGTCGCCCATGATACATTTCCAGGAGAACTGCAGGGACTTAAACTGTCGCAGTTTACCTGAGTTTTTACAAAGGAATGTAGACTACTTTGTAACAAACAGCTTTCATAGCTGTTTGTTAGGTACAATGGTACAAAATCCTGTGAGCGATTGCATTCTGTGTAGCATATAAGGCAGCAACGGCAGTATGTAGGCTGAGGTCTGAAACAACATGAGGAACATGGGCACAAAGAGCACTCCTCTCTGCTGATTCAGTCTTCTGGTTTACATCCGTGGAGGACAAAAGAGCCCCATGTCTGCAAGCTTAGTAGTTGAGAGTGGTGATCTACCCTGATCTCAGTGGGTTTTTGATTGTTCTGAAACCTTTCAAGAGTTAATGTTGGCGTCTTGTTATTAGTTGCTTGATCAGACACTTGTAGTTCATATACATAAGGCACTTTCCCATGTTTTAGCCCAGTGAACACGTCTTCCTACACTACTTTAACAACCATTATTCAAACCAGCCATCATACAGTGCAGCTAATACTGAAACAATTCCGTACTACTTGTTGGTGAATGAAAACACGAACTGTGTCTTATTTTTGATTAACTAAGTTCAGTACTGACAAATAAATTGCAAATTAAGTGAAGGCACTTCGTAGCGCAGAGGTAAATCTGCCTCCTTTAACCATCTTGCTGTTTAGAGAGCAATTTTAGTTTTCTTTCCCATTTCCACTCTGAATGTAGCTTTGATAAGTTCAGTCAATTTGGACTGCTATTCTAGCTGATGGCAAGGAGGTGTAAGTATACATGATGACATTTATCAGTGGAATTGTTGCTCGTGAAGGAAACAAGTAGGTTCAAACATGTCTGCTTAGTTAATGCAAAGTGGTAATTTGAACTTGTTTACATTCAGTAGCTTCCACCCAAATTTGAGGATGTTCTTGTTTTGCAAGAGAAGGGGCTGTCTGACATCTCCATGGTGTCAGCACAGTGCTTCGCTGAGGTGATCCTTGGAGTAAATCAGGGGCTGCACTTATGCCTTTGTACCATTAGTGCTATGGTGCATTTACTGCTCTCACTTCATAGCTAGCTATGTTTGGGGTCCTAATTAACTCTAACTTACAAACTATTTGTGGGTTTTTGCTGTTCCTTGAGAGCTTCCTATCAAGAGAATTACAAACTATAATGTAGTGCTGCCACACTGCTCAGCAGATTTCAAGACAATTTAACTTCTTGGTAGTAATTGAAAAGGTAGAAGACATTACTGTCAACATTACTCCACATCTCTTCTTGGTGGTGGCCCTCGGTATTCATGGATCAGACACTTTCTTTTGAGCTCTGGCTTCTTTGAGCAGAGAAATTGAAATGAGACTTTTAGTTCTACTCCTTAAAAAGTAAGGCCAGATTTCTAATTGGCTTGATTCATCATAATGCCTGTAAACAAGGGGTCACAATAGATGATCTTAAATATATATTCCACGAGCAAACTTGTTTTCTGTGGGTTTTTTAATTTGTTTTGTTTTGTTTTTAGTTTTGTAGGTCAGATTTTGATCACAGGAAATTGCTAATCCTTGTTCTGCATTGCTTGACATAAAGAAGGTGGAGGGAGAATGTTCCTTTTCTCAAATTCTTCGTTTATACAATATGATGTTAATTTGCTTTTGTTTCAGCTTTTCGGGTTACTAGCTGTAGTGTTTTAGTAGATGACATATACCATGTATTGGACTGTCATGCTCTCACTTCCAGTGTGCTAGCAACCTGCCAGGCTATAGGAACTGACAAAAGACTGAATGATTTCTACTGTAATTTGTTTTGTTTTTAATTGTAGACAGAGAAGCCAGAGATATTGGGAGGAACTGTGAACTACTGTGTGGTTAAGACTGGAAAGTAAAATTGTTACAAACTTTGCCCGTTTCTCCTGTTACCACCCAAAATATATCATAGCTGAAAGAATGAGAGCTAAAATGAGACAGTCAGTTGAGTTTTGATTATCTGTCTCAAGTCATTAATGAATTTACGTGAAACTTTTGAACTGTAGTTTATGAAGATACCTTTTGCTACTTACTGCCAGAAAACTTAACCAGGGTGGAGAGCTAGTAATTATGTTGCAGTGGCACCGGTAGTTTTGTCAGAGGATACTGGTTGGAGTCCTTTGCTACATTGTAAAATATCAATCCCAAGTTAGAAATGACCCTTCTGCAGATGCCTGGAAGATGAGTAAACATCTGTAAGCAATTTTTTCTACACTGGTGATGTATAAATTCTTTTGTTTCCTGGTTCTCAGCTTACTGTTGTAAACAATGCAACCAGCAGTATGCAAACTGTGTTCCACTTTGTGACTAGAAGTGGAATCATCTTGAAATGTGTTCTTTGAACTTCAGAATTAATCTGCCCAGTTTGCAGAATAGCTTGTCAGCAGTTCAGAGGCTATTCAAATTGTAAACCAGTTGTTTGCAGAACATGTTTCTCTGGCTGTTGAAACAGTGCTAAATATTGATGAAATATTTTTTTTGGAGTTCCGTCACCTTAGAAACTGTAATTTTGGGGGACAACCTAGCCAAATCTTTCTGGCAACCACAATATTAGAAACCATGTGAGAATTGTAGCTGTTGGGCAATGTATTTCTTGTGCTGTAATCATAGCTTCTGTAACAGAACAAAAATAATATGTTGATCGGGTGCGTTATCTACTTTGTGGTCTTTTAAAATTGGGACTAATTACACAGAGGATACCTGTTAGCCAACTGGTGGATCAGACATGAGATTTCTTCCACCATGCCTGCAAAAATGATAAAAATGAGAGGGTTCCATCTTTGAAAGATATACAGAACTGGTGCTCCTACAGACTGCTGAACTCAGAGTGAATGTACTCTTGTGGCTGATGGAAAATAAGAAAGGTGCAAAAGAAATGTTCACTCTGTTGGCACTGCCTGGAAAGGTGAGCTGCTTTTCTCATCTTCTGTGAAGGAAGAGGAGAGAAGTGATAAGTTAAAAAAGAGGTCCTGTAGTGTTATGTTCCACCCCTTGGATCCCAGTGAAGGGGCTGCAAACTCTGTGTTCATCTACTGTGAGTTCTAGTTTAGGACCTCTCATTTTATTTACATAATGCTTTTCAGTATATCGTTACCACTAATGTTTGTAAAGAAGTTAAAACTTAATGGTTTTTACAAAGAGGCATATATTTATTTTTTTCTGTAGAATGGATTACAAAATGACCTACAGAAATTCCTGTGCTAGGAACTCCAGCCCATTGGCAAAAACGCAGCATGAAACTAGCTGAAGTGCTGTTCAGAGGACCCTTTTTGGTGAGATAGAACCAAGGGCTTCTCAGCTATGAAGTGATTCTGTTGCTCCTGGCTTGTAATGTTATGGTTGTGGTATATCTGATGCAGACAGAGTTTTATGTACTGTATGGAGAGTATATGAGTCATTGTTTATAAAAATTTTGATGAGAAGGGCAGCTGACAACTGTTTTTGAACGGAGTTTCTGAGAGAGGTTCCCATTAATGCAGTGTGGTCGGATTGATATACACTCTGTTTTGAGAAGTTTTAGTTTACTTTTGTCTATCTTCACATCTGTGAAGATGAGAATTTGGGAATTATGTAGCTGTCTTTATCTGCGTGCTAGCTACCTAGCAGCAACTTACATTTTCTATGAGTTAAAGCACTTTGAATTCTACACAGATATTACATGGATTTGGTTTTAGACTATGTCCAGCCTTTGATGTATTATAACATTGAGTATTTAAATGTTTCTTGGGATAATGCCCATCGCCACAGCCTGTACTTACTGATGTGCAGACATTGTTTTGCCACTCCCAGGAAACCTCTCTGACCTGTTAGTGGCATGGTGTGGGCAGCACAGAACAGGAGTAGGCTACTTTAGCATCTCAGGGTTCCCATCTCTCTCTTATCTCTGACAATGCACAGGTGCAGGCAGTGTGTAAGTACTCCAGAGTTCCTTCTCCTCACCCACTCTCCTGTTTGGTCCAGCTGGAGTGCTGAGGGACTGATCTGCTGGGTGGTGGCAGTGCTAGAGGACTTGGGCAGGAGTAGTGTTGGCACACATCACATGCTGCACTTAGTTCTCAGAGGTTCCAGTATTGTTTTGCTTAATGAAGTAGTTTTAATCTGTCTTAATGGTAGTTCAGTGGTTTTATCCTACTTCTCATGCTGGTATAGTTTAATTCTTATTGTTGATTCTCAGGTAACATATAGTATATCAGACATCTTAGACTTGAAAGCGCTGGTTTAGACCTTCTGGTAGGAATAAGATGTGAGTGATGGCTTCCATTACAACTCTTAAAATGGATGTTTTGGTTGTTTGCTTAATTTTTTTTTTTTTTTAAGTACAAATTAGAACAGATTTGATGAAAATTGTTGTAGCTAATAAACTACTTCTCAGTCATCTCAGAGAACAGACTTTTCTGAAGTCTCATGTTACTTTCAAGAACAAATAGTATCTTTTTTTTTTTTTTTAATGAAAGCTGTTTTCTAACAGTCTTTTTTGTCTTTCCCTTTATAGCTAAACCAGGTGGACGAGTGAAATGTCAGTATATTTCTGCTGTGGATAAGGTGATCTTTGTGGATGACTATGCAGTAGGATGTAGGAAAGATCTCAATGGCATCTTATTGTTAGACACAGCTCTGCAAACACCTGTTTCAAAACAAGATGATGTGGTTCAACTTGAATTGCCGGTTACAGAGGTAAGATACAGAAAAAAAAGTGTAAGTAAATGTGTCAGAAATACTGAAACCAGATGTTTGTCCCTTAGTTTCCAGAGTGATGTTAACAGTATGTAATGGAAACGTTTCTTAGTTACTAGCCATTTCAGAGCACTAACTTACTGTAATTATTTGTATCTCAAACAAATGATAGCTTCCCTCATCAGGAGCACATTATTTTGGAACTTCAGTGACCAGAAACAAGGACATGTTTCCAGAGCTTTGACGGTGCTTATGTATGGAAATTGATGCTGCTAGGCATCCTGGTTTTGTTTTTTGTTTCTTGTTTTTTTTTTTCCCTAAGGCTTTTAGTGGAAAAAAGAGACAATCTCTAATGAAGCACTTATCACTTTAAGGGGTGAAAAGGTATACATTGTTGCTTAGAGGGTAATGCTCAGGATTTTGTTCTATTGTTTTATATTCAGCCTGTGTAGCATTTCATAGGTGAAACAACATGCACATTAGTATTTTTCTGTTAACTGCTACAAGGTACACTCTTGGTGATGAAGACAGTAGTTTTCATCTATGTAGTGATTATGAAGTAATACACAATGGAAGTAAATCTGCAGAACGATTTCAATTACAAGTGAAATTAAATATTTGTTTGGGAAGAACATAGAGCATCTGCCAATGCTGGTATTTGGAGTACTGCGTAAGTTAGGGGAAAAAAAAAAAAACAAAAACCTGAACTGCTGAATTTAGATTCTAAAACTTTAAAGCACTTTGAGAAAAGTGGACTTCACTGAGGAAATAAATTTGTACTAAATGATCTACCACCAACAAACTTGTCCTGAAGAATGATTTTGGATATTTATGTGAACATAGGATGTGTGTTACTCGTGGTTCTTTGAACTGCTTGCCTTGAGTGGGAGTAATAGCAGTAGCCTGTCACTTCACAGATGTCTGCAGAGAGCTTTTCAGATTCCTGGTTTTCTGGGCTTTCTGAGCCTGGAGTCAGTTTTAGACCATTCATGTGTAGCTGTGGAGTCTTTGGGGTGCGTGGCTGACCAGGAGGAGGCTGACAGGTTAGCATTTCCAAGCTAGTGACAGTTTTGCTGACGTTGGTTTGCATTCTCAGATGGTTTAGTACAAATACAAACTACAAGATCGTTGTCAATTTTTTAGCTAAATATTCCATTGGGTCCAAAGAAGATCAGCAGGAGCAGGTTGAAGGAGCTGAGGGCCAAATCAGTGAGATGGGAGGAATATCATTAGCAATATTCAGATCTTATTTTTAGTTTTAAACAGGAGTTACCCCGACCTCAGAAAGTTTTAGTAGGTATTGAAACAGAGAACATAGAAATGTATCAGTTCAGTTCTTTCATTGCAGGAAGGTAAAGAATCTTTATTCAAGCAAGAATTTTTTTTTAGGCTCTAAAACTTCTGCAAATCTTTGCTCTTAATTAGTTGTTTTGTATGATTAGTCTGCTGGTAATGTGTGTGCATTTCTAGTAGGCAGCACTGACGAGTTGTTTTACTGCCTTTATGTTGGTTTTGTGTCCTCCTAGAGCTCTATAAAATTGACAACAGTATGTATTCTTATCTTGTATTATCTGTGAAAGACTTCTGAAGTATGAGTTGTGCATAATACTTTATGGAAACCTGAGGAACAGATATGGCCTTAGCTAAGGGGCTGATTTGGCTTATTCTTGTCTCCCCTGAGCTCCCCAAACACATAACCAAATAGCCATTTAGCCATTCTGTTTGGAGTAGTTCCTATCTGTTTAAAATCAAGGCTGGCCACTGCCCTTCAGAAGTATTTCCTTTTGTTTGTAACTTGAAATATTTCATAGAACGTTCATATGTAGCCTACTTAACCACAGGTACGGAATGCTCTGTGCTTGGTGCATAAAATTTGCCTTTAATTCTTACCTGTAGACATGGTGTGGTGCAAACTACAAACAGATGGGACTTGGAAGAAAAACACTGTGTAAATGGATGTTAAGAGTGTTCTTTTTCTAGATGTGTTATTTCTGAGTTGAAAATTTCTCTAGGCAATGGATGTCATCTGTTTTGCTTGGCTTTAATATGTCATGTGTTAACTGTATGACTGACTTGTTTAATGTTTGTTAATATTGTACCTGAGGGAACTTGCAATAATTACTAACATTACTCCTGAATTTTCCATTGGTTGGACTGCAAAATTAAACTTGAAAGTACTTGCTCAACTCTGTGTTTTCTATAGGAGTTATGCTGATATAGCATAAGATGAACTATGTACTCCAGTATGCATTTCCCAGAAGAATTAAACAGTTGTAATTTTTTTCTGCAGCTGTTCATTCAGCATGGATGTTAACTGCTCTTACACATCTGCATTTTAGGCTCAGCAGCTGTTATCTGCTTGCATAGAAAAAGTAGATGTTTCTAGCACAGAGGGATATGACTTATTCATCACACAACTGAAGGATGGTTTAAAAAATACCTCACATGAAACAGCAGCAAATCATAAAGTTGCAAAGGTAAGAATTTGTTTCTATACTGTCTAACATGGATTCTTGACTTTAATTTGCTTAGCTACTGTTATCGAAGCATGCAAATTGCTTAACTTAGTGTGATGGTTTTCATTTGAAGAGGACAAAATGTATTGTGTTCCTTAGTTCCTCAGGGTGAAGTTTGACTTGTTAGGCAAGAAACTGACAAGACACTGAGATTAAAATTTTGAAGATATTTATTTTCCTTGCATCATGTCTGTATTGTTTTTGTGTCTATTCCTATATTACTTCTTAAATTCATTGAAATCAGGAAAGATTGCGACAGGTGCATTTTCTTTTGCTTCTGAAATCTTTCTGATCTATTTGTTGTCTAGGTGTCAGAATCTTAAAATGCGTTTACTCATGCTCTTTTTTTCTCCATTTAGTGGGCAACGGTTACGTTCCACCTTCCTCATCATGTTTTGAAGTCTGTCGCCAGTGCCATTGTAAATGAACTCAAGAAGATAAATCAGAATATTGCTGCCTTACCTGTAGCATCCTCTGTGATGGATAGGTTATCTTACCTCTTACCCAGCGCACGACCAGAACTTGGTGTGGGACCTGGTCGATCTGTGGACAGGTACATTAAGATAAAATCAGTGATGAAATTGACCCCTTCTTTGGGTTATAGTAAGCTCTTATATGACCTTAATTTGTTTGTTGAAGGAAAAAACATTGGATTAGTCCTGTTCTGTACCTTCTTGCTATTACTTATACAGCTATTAGGTTGTTTAAGGGACAGTACACTGTACTTATTGGTAAACTTTGATAAACATTTATGGTTGCCAAAAGAGTGCTCTGTTTGCAGTGCTACTTTAGTTCTAATTGGATGAGGTCACTTTGTTTTCAGAGAGAGAAAAGTTGCAACCCTAAGTTAAGTTCTGTAGGTGGTATTGTAACATGTTAGTACATGTTCAGCCGTGTTTTACTTTTCATAGTGTTTGGTTATTGCTGTGTCTGGACAGTGAAATGCACATGACTGACTATTTAAGTTACCAACTGTACTCAAGCTAGTACTTAGTGTAAACCTTACTGAGACAGCAATGTAAAGATGTTCAGAAACCGCATAGCTTTATGAGCTTATGTATGCCTCTTTCTGAACATGGAGTGCATGTGTTTATCTACCAGAGTTACTGTGTACCCACTATGCTACATCACAAAATCAATTCCTTTTCCTTCATGCAGGAAGGAGTTATGCCCACGCTTTGTGTTTTAGAGGATAAAGTTTAGGAAGTTGTTACCTTTGAGTATAAATGCTACTTCTGAACTCTGGTCTATTGCTATGTGTTTGGGTTCAGAGAAAATTTACCTCATAGACTGTTGCTTCATCTCTTTCTGATAATGTGTGAGTAACCTATTGTTTTAACCATCATAAGCCAAGACTCTTTAGAATGTTGGCCAATCTTAGAAGTTTGTAAATGAGCGCCTTCTTGAAAGTTTCTATATTAATACTATTTTGAAGGTACATTACCATTTTTTAACTTGAATCTCATACTTCCACTTCTAACTGTAACTTGCTTCTTTGTTTTTTTGATTAGAGCTCCCTGAGATCAGTCTCTTAAAGATGGTAAAATATCAAATTAAGAGCCCTTGTATGGGTTTTGCAAGAATAGTTTACTTCCTTGGTAGGAAATGTTTCCTATGTCCATTCTCTCTAAAGACAGCAAACTTCTTGTCAATGAGGGGAGGAAGCAAGATGTGAGGCACTTTTCCACTGAGCAGTACTAATTCTTCCAGCCGTATGCATCGTTCTATGCAGGATGGGAACTGTGGGATGATAGTGGAATACATTTGTTAAGTAAAAAGAAATGATGATACTTTTTTCTTATGGTCTGTTTCAGACTAGGGAATTGCACTGAAATTAAACAAGGAAGGTGGCAAGAAGAGATGCATATTTTCCTTGTAGGTTTTGCAATTGTGGAGGATTTCAGATTTTGCGGTTTAGTAGTTCATAATTTTCAAGTGTTACAGCATGCAGTGAGTAACAGGTCAAGGGACTAACACCAGATATTCAGTCAAGCTTAAAATATTCCTCTGGGATATTTTTCAACCTATATTCATATATGTTCAGGTAATAATCCCAAATTTCTGCAGTAGTTGTAATTACCTAAAATAAAATAAAAAAAACAGCTTCAACAGTTCTGTTAGTGTAGGTTCTGGATCCTCCCTAAATGCAGGGGAGCTCTGGGTCGCATGATGCTTTGCTGCAGTTAGACCAAATAGGCTATATGGGAGTTTACTTCGTTGATTTAGCTTTTAAGGCCTCTAGGTTGTTGTGCACTGTTCATGTTCTTTTGCTGAGGCACTTGAGGCCTTGAAGTGACAGAACTTCCTCTGATCAGAACATTTCTGTGATCTTTATCAATAATTTTAAGTGTAAGTTATAGGTAAAAATCTGTTATTTCTAACAGTAACTGAATTATTGAAAAATATGTCATAATGAATTCACTTCTTGTTTTGTGTTGTTTTTTTTGTTTTGTTTTGAATGGTTCTAGATGACAGTTTTAGATAATATAGAATTTTTGCCCTTCTAGGTCTTTGATGTACAGTGAAGCTAACAGAAGGGAGACATTCACTTCATGGCCTCATGTGGGTTACAGGTGGGCACAACCAGATCCTATGGCTCAAGCTGGATTCTATCACCAGGTAAAAGGTTTTATTGTTTTTAGTGTTTGTCTCCTAGGTGAGGGTTTGGAAAAATGCCTTTTTTTTTTTTATCTTTTAATCAATTCCTGTAATAATGCAAAAAAAAAAAGTCATTCAACTCTTTCTTATTTTTTAAATTCCTTCTTATTTTTTTCATGCCTTGAGGTTGCTTCTTTTTCTGTACAGACCACCAAAAACATTGCTATCAACTAAAGCATATAAAATGATTAAAAGTATCAAATCTCTCTTAAATAACAGTAAGTAACATGGCACTTAAAGAGAGTTAGTGTCTCATTTCCTCCTTCTTAGATCACTGAGTAAGTATCCTTAGTTTTTACAAGTAAAGAAAAAAAAACAGTAAGCCTGACATCAAAGATTTTTAACTATGCTTTCCTAGTGTGACTTAACTATAGCATAATATGCAGCAGTCCTAGATCACGTTACTAAATTATTGAGTAGTGAATAGATGCAACCTCAACGTTTTACTACACTACTCTTTCCTAAATTTAATTTTTCATTCTCTGAAATAATTTTTAGTATAAAATAGTATTTATTATTATTTATATTTTTACTATTGTTACATTTTTAAAATAAAATATTATTATTTATAGAATAGATTTACATACATGATGGTATGTCATTTAACATCAGTACTGTCTGCTTCATTATTTCAGGTTCAAGTGGTTTTCCTTAAGTTCTCTTGAAAACACCTTGTTCAGGAAGAAAAATACAGGGGATATGTTAAAATAATATCTGCTTATTTCCAAGTGACTGGAAATGTTATCATGAGAATGCTAAATTTTAAGAGAGTGGAAAATTCTATCTTTTTCCTCTGTTGCCTGGGCTTGTAACAACAGTCTTTGAGAAGGAGTGATGTAGAATTCTTAATAGGAAATGTTTGTTTAATTTGTGTTTTCACAAGCATGCAGCTAAATTCTGCTGAGATTCTGATTTTTTTTTAACTTTGTGAGCTTTTTCTGTAGAAATAGAAGTCTTAGTATTGATGCTGTTCACTTGGGTTCTATTTCTGTGTGATGTTTATCCAGTAACTTGTCCAGGTGTTATTTCTAGATCTCTTCTATAGAAATGTGGTGTATCATGGTTGGTTTTTCCAACATGAAATATTCCCGATTTAAAGTATATCGTTTCGTGCTTTTTATGCGTTTGATGTCGTGCTTTGCTATGCCACTAGAAGGAGAGTTACTTAATCACCTAATGAGTGTTTCATGTTGTTTAGCTATGTGAATTTCAGTTGTTCCTTTTTATATTTACAGCCTGCTTCATCAGGGGATGACAGAGCCATGTGCTTTACCTGTAGTGTGTGTTTGGTATGCTGGGAGCCTACAGATGAACCTTGGTAAGGTTAATGATATTTGGAGTAGATTTAGGTCTGTGTTGAAGAGATCAGAAATCTTCAGAGACTAAAATCCATTTATCTCAATGGGGTGTCTGGTGAGTTTAGAAATTGGCACCGATGAGAATGCATTTCCAGAACAATTCCATGGGACAATCACAGAATAATTCCTTGCACTTTGTCAACTTTCTGTATAGTAGTAAAAACAATAAACCATAGTTGGTTTTATTTCTTAAATCTGGTTTTACTTTTGCTTTTTGAATCATTTTATGACAAAAATGATAGCCAACATTTTTTGGTAGGCTTCTAAACTCAGTCTTCTGTATGACCATGGTATGAACATAAGTCCTTGAACTGTGGAGGCCATGTAGTGTGTATTTGCCTTGTATGTAAAATTGCAAGAGCCATTACTAATTTCCAGAGTCAGTCAAAATTGTGCGTAGTGACAGAAATGCAGGACCATATTTTGATTGTAAAAGGATCATTAACGTAATTATTGTCTCGACTATTTGTTAATTTATAATTGTTATTTAAACAAAACAAATTTCTGACTTGTAAGATACTTTGCTTTTTAGCCTTGCCTTTCATGATTCCTTGTCTGCTTTTCCTTGTTAGTTTTCAGGCATTTTGCAGTAGAGTAATTGCTCTTTGCCATGTCTCTGTTTCTTTATGCATCAAGATTAGATGCTTGCTGTTTTCTTTTTTTTAATGCTTCTAGGCATTAGTGTGTCATTCAAACTGTTCTCAATTTCTTTGTGGATCTAGATGTTACTTCTTATTAATACTACTTATAATAGTCTAACAGTAACTCATGGTAATCTAAAATGTTTTTTTTTCTTCATGATGCCATAATGGGCTACTGCCTGTAGAAATCTTTTTAATGAAATGGATGAATTTTGAAATTATGGACAGCCTCCTTAGTTTGAATTTGACTGTCCATTAAAAGATCAAAGACTTTAATCAAGTCTACTATAGAGAAATAGTAGGGAAAGCTGTTCTAGTAATTTTAGAATGGTCTTGAACAGTTGGCTACAGCAGTGTTCAGTTTCAGAAATGGTTCCCTCTCAACTTTACTTCATGATCCGAGTTTGTATATGATGTATCTATTTTTTGAAGTGAGAAATCATTTTTGATATCTCTGTTTTTAATGTGAAAAGGTCTGAACATGAGAGACATTCCCCAAACTGCCCGTTTGTCAAGGGTGAGCACACTCAGAATGTACCTCTTTCAGTCACACTGGCAACAAGTCCAGCACAATTTCCCTGCACAGATGGCACTGACAGAATAGCCTGCTTTGGATCTGGAAGTTGCCCTCATTTTCTAGCTGCCGCAACAAAGCGAGGAAAGATCTGCATATGGGATGTTTCCAAACTTATGAAGGTATACAATATAAAGAATTTTTATTTAGTGATTATTTGTGATTTAAGCATCGTGATATAAGGTCACTTCTGCTTTTTCTTATTTCTCAGGTCCACTTAAAATTTGAGATCAATGCATATGATCCAGCTATTGTGCAACAACTTATGTTATCGGGAGAACAGAGCTCAGGGGTTGACTCAAGGAGACCAACACTAGCATGGCTAGAGGATTCATCTAGCTGCTCAGATATACCAAAATTAGAAGGAGACAGGTATGCCAATCTACGAAATCTGAATTAAGAAATGCTATTGTGAAAGTGGTAAATGTCTTTAAGTTCATGTTTTTTGAAACAGAAGATCAGTGTTTTCGTGGAGATAATTTTTTTGTAAATGACTATGTCTGCTCAATTCATCACTTGAAAGACAATATATATATTTTAGTTTTTAAAGGCAGTTGCATTTTACTCCTGTTGTTTCAGTTTTTATTCTCCACTGACAAAAAAAAATACCAGATCCCATTGCTGTTCTATGCTGGTGTTCCAAAGGCAGAAAAAAGGAAGGAATACAAGTTGGGGAACACATTTTCATTTTAACTATGGAATTATGTTTCAGGTTAGAAAATGAAGATTATGTACAGGTGTTGAGAAGGTGTTTTTTCTCTGATTCCACCTCATTAATTTTTGTTCATAAAGTAAATCTTGTGGCTGTGGTAGGAAGTGCTTGCATTTGTAACTTTTAAATAAGTTAGAGGGTATGCTGATGCTTAGTGCCACATGAGAATAAGTAGTATTACTTCATTTATGCTGCTTACAGTATGTTATTGGAAACTCCTTTCTCGTTAAAACTTAAACAAAATAATACAGTGATGCTGCTCAAGACTAAGAGTCTTCTATTCTACTCAATGTATATGAAACTTACTATCCATTTCCCACCTAAGGAGGAGAGTGGATGATAAAGAATTGAATTGTTCCTGTTGTCTGATGAAGTAAAGGTTGATCAGGTTTGAGTCAAAAGAAAAGACTTTTCTCTTGGGCCAGAGAAGGCATCCATTGTGTTTAAATGTGGGAATCTAACTTAGTACTGCGAGTTATTAAACCTGAAGGTATTAAGACACTACTGTTCTAATTAATTATTGCAAGTCCTGTGTTAAGAAATTGTTTCTTCGATTAGAAAAGCCAAATGTGTAAAAGCTTTGTATATTCTTAGAACTACTGAACAATGTATTTCTCTTGGAGAATGATCTTGAACAGAATCTGATTTTATGAAAACACAACTCATCTGGTAGTATTCTTAAAATCAATGTGATGGTTGTATGCTGCTCCCTGAAGGGGTTGTTCTGAGATATTCAGAATTTATTCAGTTATTTTGAGCCACGGGATGATGACGTTGGTAGCTGCAGTGTTGTGGGAGAAAGACATTACACGTGACTGGAACATGACTATTCTGAACCATGACAGTGTCTTAGCTGCAAAATAGTGTTAGTAGAATGAAAACCAATCTGGCTGCTCCACTTTTCGGAGACTATTTTAAAGAACTTCAAAGGTATCATCAATTTTTAGGAAGTTTTTTTTTCCTAAGGATTTCTGAGAACTGGTTTTCATTTTCTGAATTGCTGAGGAGAATGCAGAATGAGGCGAATTAAAGCACAGTGAGCTCTACTGGCTCAACATCAGTTGACAAAATCAGTATGATAGTGTCTGTTACAAATTCATCAACAGATACAGAATGGTGACTAAAAATACAGGGTAATAGTAAAGATTTGATTTATTATTTTTTTAAACTATTTGATTTATTGAAGAATAAGGATGATAAAAATATACATGGTGACATTTATATATTTTTTTCAGTGATGACCTACTGGATGATTCAGACAGTGAAGAGCATTCCAGATCAGAATCTGTAACAGGTAGGTTATATTTGATCCATGTAATATGTGTAGAGGTCAGGAAGGAAACTGTAATTCCAAGGCTCTTAAACCCTGTCCAAAGCAGAGGATATTGTATTCGTGGTATTAGGAGGAAAATTATTAAAAAAAAAATTGACCTGGAAAGCAGTACCAATAGTTAAGTAATTTGTGTTGTGGAGAGAGTAGATATAGGAGAAAAGAAAAACTGTTAAATAAACTTACTGAGAACGAGAACAAATGACAGCTGTGGAAAGCCCCTTTAAATTCAGGGGATTGCTAGAGAGAGTTCCTGTATCCAGTTTCCTTGTGTATATGATCCTTGATAAAAAATTGGCATTTTTTCTCCTTCTGAACAAAGCTTTCAGATGTAAGCAGAACAGTGCTATGTATAGTGTTTGTGTTGTTTTCATAGAGGTCTTATCAGAAATTTTTATGAGAGGGAAGATTTATGTGCTTGTTTTTCATAATCAGTTTGCTCTTCTGAGCTGAGAGCAGCCAGGGAAAAAAAAAATACAACATGTGCATACACACACGAGCCTGTGTTAAGGGAATGTTTATAGGCCTTTTCTATTGTTTCATGACTATTAAGTCTTGAACAAACATTGTAACATACTGAAACTAGAGCAGTAACTTTCTCTAAAGTATGTGGGTGTGTAATATATGTAATACAGTTCCTTTTTTTGAACATATGTTAACAATTTCTGTTTTTTAAAGGACATACATCACAAAAAGAAACGATGGAAGTCAACCTTGATATAACAGCTCTCAGCATTCTTCAGCAGCCTGAGAAACTTCAGTGGGAAATTGTTGCAAATGTTCTGGAAGACACGGTTAAGGATCTAGAAGAACTTGGGGCAAACCCCTGTCTGGCCAACTGTAAGAGTGAAAAGATGAAGGAAAAACACGTAGAACAACACAACATTCCCTTTCCTTGTTTATTAGCTGGAGGTCTATTAACATACAAATCACCTGCTACCTCTCCTGTTAGCAGTAACTCTCAGCGGTCACTGGATGGCTTAAGCAGGACTCGAGGTGAGAGTGTCTCAGAACAGGGATCAACTGACAATGAATCCTGCACTATTTCAGAACTGAATTCCCCTCTGGTAAGGAGGACTTTACCTGTATTGCTGCTATACAGCATTAAGGAGTCTGATGAAAGAGGAAAACTTTTTTCACAGGTGAACTTCATAAGTAAAAGTATACATGAAGATGGTTTCACAGTTCCACAGATCATTGAAATGGAGCTGGACAGTCAAGAACAGTTGCTGTTACAGGATCCCCCTGTGACTTATATTCAGCAGTTTGCAGATGCTGCAGCCAACCTAACTTCTCCAGACTCGGACAAGTGGAGCTCTATGGTACCCAAGCCTGGGACTTTGGTTCAGTGCCTGCGTCTGCCAAAGTTTGCAGAGGAGGAGAACCTGTGTGTAGATTCAATCACTCCTTGTGCAGATGGAGTTCATTTATTAGTGGGACTTCGGACTTGTCCCGTCGAATCTCTGAGTGCAATAAATCAAGTAGAGGCCTTGAATAATTTAAATAAATTAAACTCAGCACTATGTAATAGAAGGAAGGGTGAAATAGAATCAAGTCTTGCTGTAGTGAATGGCACAAGTATCGATGTAATCCAACATGAGCCACCAGCAGATGTAACAACTCCTTTAATAATTCAGCCTGAACAGAGAAGTGTTAGTGGTGGATACCTAGTGCTTTATAAAATGAATTATGCGACTAGAATAGTTACTTTAGAGGAGGAACCAGTAAAAATCCAGCATATCAAAGACCCCCAAGACACAATTACCTCAATGATTTTACTCCCACCAGATATATTGGATAATCGAGAGGATGACTGTGAAGAACCTGTAGAGGAAATGCAGTTAACTTCTAAAAATGGCAGTGGGAGAGAGAGAAGATCTGAGATCTCCACTCTTGGGCACCTGGTAATAACCACTCAGGGAGGATATGTAAAAATACTAGATCTTTCGAACTTTGAAATTCTGGCCAAAGTGGAGCCACCTAAAAAAGAGGGCACTGAGGAACCAGATATGTTTGTGTCGGTGATATACTGTTCGGGCACAGACAGATTATGTGCATGCACCAAAGGTAAGACTTCTTTAAAGATGCTTTCTTAATGTTTATTTGACTGTACTGTATGTAGGCTGTTAGAATATAAATCTCAAAATAGTAATTGGCAAATGCCTATAAATTTATATACAGTATATGTCTGTTCTAGAGAGCATGGGTTCCAGTTGATTCTTTCTCCTAAATGTGGATTTTAATCTCTGAAATGTGAATTACTCTTGGGTATGTCCAGTATGTCAGTGAACTTGTTGTAGTGTCACAGATTTGCTTAAATCAAAAACAAATAGAAGTGATTCTTTTATGTAATTATTCCTGTACTACATTTCTCTGATTCAGAATTATGTCTTCTGTCTGTAATTGGAGATACTCAAGAGAGTAGAGAAGGCGATGCTTTTATACCTTTACTGGTGATCAGTTAAGATTGTTTAGTTTCTCACAGGGCTGCTGGTTCTGCTTAAACCTTTTTGTAATTGGAATTACTCTTGTCTCGACTATGAGAGCTGAACCCTCCATCCAGGATTGTTAAATGTTTCTTAAAAAACACATTGTATTTCTATTCATTTTTAACAATTTAGGCACTGTTATTGCTAGTTTTTCTCACTTTCAAGAAAGTAGCTCCAAAGCCATTAAAATTATTTAGGGTTTAGATGTCAGGGTTTCAGGATATTATACCAGATACACTGAAGCTTTGGATTCCTAGTGTTTTATGCTGAAGTTTGTTTTAAGGAATGACTTATGTAATAAACACTTAAGATATAACTGTACTGTATAAAATTCAAAAATACTTAAAGTAAATGAAAGAGCTTTACTATTGATAGAACCTTTTTGTCATATTTCTTGCTATACATTTGAATAGAATTCCCTTCATGTCTGTTGTGTTCAATCATAGCCATCTTTAATCTTTCTAATGTAAGAAGGTCAAATTTCTTATCTGCCAGGTGACTGAAAAGATGTTTTTCTCAATTATTTATTTCTTAAATGCTGTTAAGCTTCTTCCAAAATCCCTTTGCAGTCTTTGCTCTTAACCACTGTGTATGGGGTGATGCCTACAGTAAGACAGTGTAACGAGGATTTATGTTGGAAGAGGAATGAAGCCATTTACTGATTTATTGGTCATTAATCCTAGCAAGTAGCTTGCAGTGCAGTGGCATAGGTGAAAACGTTCAGTAGAACATTTGGAGCCTCCATGCATCTTTATAAAAAAACTAAAGAGGAACACTTCCTCTGTATGAATGATTGTTACAGGCTTTGAATGTTTATACGTAAATATGTTTTAGACCTGCATCATCCATCTCTATTTGGAATAATTATTCTTATCACACTTAATAGCATTGCATCTAGGTTTCAGCCTAAAATACTTCCATCTGGTTTGTCAAGGATTGCCTGTAGTTGACCTCTGGGAGCAAGTATATTCTTGGTTCCAGTTCTGTCAACAAAAAAATGTCGACTTTCTTAGTATTTTACTTTCTTCTCTCCCCCTTGCCAACATACTCTAGTATCATGCCAATTCAGTTGGATATTGTCTTCTTCTAAATCATTCAGAGTTAGCAGCTATGAAAGAAGACCACAAATATAGCATGTAATCAAGCTTACAAATCTGTTATACGTTCATTTAAAAGCACTTCAGTATTTAGATTTCTCTTGTATATAATCTTGCCAAGCTCTTGCCTGCAGTGTTACACTGTAACAGGTGATGTTGTAGTCATTACTCTTTGTGAAGGAATTAGTGTTGGTTTTTTTTTCATACTGATGTTTAGTATTGTCAGAAGTGAGCTGTCTGTACTAGTATTTCTTGTTGCAAGCCTGACAGAACTGGATGATGTTTTCACACATTTGGGAATAAATGCCACCAACTCTTGTGCCTCTCAATTAAAACATGTTTTCTTGCTCTTGAGTTAGATGTAGAGTATTAGTCATTCTCTGTAGCTGCTTTTTCCATTTTTGATCTCAGTGTTCTACCTTCATAGTCACCAGGTTCTAAATGGGGATAAGGGAGGGCTGAATTGTTTCCCACAGCAGAATTAGTGTTGGAAATGATCCTAAGAGATTATCTTCAAGTCAGGATCAATTACATGTAGTATTTCAGGAGATCAGCCTGTGTTTAGAGTTCTTCAATATGGGAGAGGTTATCTGCCTGTTCACAAAACTTATAATACACCTAATCATTGACAATATTTTTGTAGTTTTGTCTGCATAATCTTTCCTGGTTGGAATCTGTTGTTGTGTCCCTATGGACATAGAATCATCTGAGTCAGAAGGGATCTTTAAAGGTCATCTGGTCCAACTCCCCTGCAACGAGCTAGATCAGGTTGCTCAGAGTCCGATCTGGCCTGACCTTGACAGTACCCAGGGATGGGGCGTCCACCACTTCTCTGGGCAACCTGTGCCAGTGCATCACCACCCTTATTGCAAAAAAACTTCTTCCTCATATCCAGTCTAAGTCTTACTTCCTTTGCTTTGAAACGATTTCCTCTTGTCCTGTCACAACAGACCTTGCTAAAGTGGCTGTCCCCTTCTTTGTCAATATCCAGAGTGGCCTTTAGACAAAATTAATTTTTTCCAGTTTTCTTATTTGTACCAAAGTCTTTAGAATCTAACTGTATGTTGCCATTGCAGGGCAAAGCTGGGGAGAAGGCAAGGTTTGTTGGTTGTAGTAATAAGGAGAGAGAGACAGTAACCAACTCTTAAATGGCAACATAGTGTAAAGATGTCCTGTTCCAGTTAACTGATAAACCATGGAGGGTGAAAAAAGAATGATCACAACCTACTTCACAGTACTGAAAATGCTTTATCTAGTTGCAATGATTTCAGTTTTAAGAGTGATCTAGTAGATAAACTATCAATTTATACATGCACGTCATACTGATATGAAGGCAGTGATCACAACACAACTTCTTGAAGTTACTTCTCAGATTACTATGTGAGCAGTAATTTTCCTCACTCCTATACAGGAGCTGAGAATTATGGTTAAAGTGGATACAGAATGCACATTTATTAAAATAATTTATAGGAATTAGCTCACTATTGATCTAACTCTTGTGCTTTAACACATCACACAAAACAGTCTTAAAACACTGCTGAACTTGATTCTCATATGTTACATACAGACAGTTCAAAGTCTTGTCCACAAGATTTTCGTAGTACCAAACACAGAACAATTTTAAAAACAAATATGAAGACTTGAAGACATTTTGAAATAAAATTATATTATGTTTGGGCAACAATTAATAGAAGTAGTAATTGTCTTAGAAGCAAAGCTTTTTGTAGCAGAAGTCACAGCCTTCATTATCACAAACAAATCTCAGAGAACTCGTTCGCTTGCTTCCACTTTAACTGAATATTCTCCAACTTCGCAGAAGCCATAGATAATTCCACAAGTGAGTATTGTTTCATTAGAAAAACTGCTTCTGTTTGTTTGAAATCAGATTAAGAGTTACACAGCCTTTATCTATATGGAGAGTGTAATGCTGTAACACAATGGAAAGCACAGCAATAACAGCAGAGTACCAGAGTCCCAGGCTTGCAGTAAGTGAGGACTTGCTCAAATACAATAGCTGTGGACACAGAAATAAAGGAACAAATCTACCTTCAGAAGGCCTCAGGTACACAGGGATCTGCAGCAAGATACGCTTGCCTCCACTGCCAACCCTTAAATGAGGTCTGGGAGAGAGTGGATCCTGGCTGCACCCCTTTTGGTCACTCACAGCTACATTGCATGCAGCTGAGCTCACCTGGGTTGGCAATGGTTGCTTACAAAAAAAAAAAAAGAAAGGAGGAGAAGGCAGGTGTTGCCCTCCAATGATTTGTTTTCATGAACCAAATACCTCCAATTCTTTACATGTTCCTGTAGAGCTTAGAAAGAAAAAGCAGAACAAAACAAAAAAAGCACGTCACTCTGCCCTCCCAGTAGACCTTCTCAAATCAGTCCACATTTCTTAACCCAAAAAGCAGACACAGTAATCCTACAGGTGTTTCTGAATAGAAGCTGTTTCCTTAGAAACTGCACTCTGTACATACTGTATGTGCATATACATACTAAGTTGTTTGCAGTTCTACGCAGGAAACTTGAGTTAGATTTATCTTATGACTCACAAGACTCTTTTCTGCAGAACTGCTGGCTGGCTGATTTTTCTTCATCCCACAGTAGTGCGTTTAATTATTATTTGCTAGGCGTAGTAACTTTCACTTGTCCCTATTTAATTGCAGTCTGTTTTTTTCACAAACCAGGATGGAATTTAATAGCTTAGATTTCCAAGAATAGAGAAAATTCTTCTGCAGTGAGGCTTTTGGTAAGCTTTCCTGAGCAAAGTTTTGTAGGGTTCTGAACCTATTAAGTTTAGAGCTAACCCTTTCTATGCTGCCCAGTGAAGAGGTGAGGAGGACTGGAAATTGTTTAGTGGCTAGTTCCTGTGGTGTGGGTTAGCTTTTTAAATTCCTTTATTTATTTGAGTATTGTTTGATTCTGTGCTCGCGTTCTGGTAGCTATCAACAATTATGTCGCTATTCTGAATTCCTACCAGAATGCAAGGTACATTCAGGGTATTGAACACTTCACCAGATTGGCTTTGACTGCAGAGGCCTTGTCCCTGGCATGTTCTCTATTTTGTGCCAATGCTGCTTTCCTGGAACTGATCACTGTTTTGCTTGGAGGAATCTCGGGATTTATTTGAATGGATTTATGGTTCTTACATTCTGTTTGTATAACCTGCCAGATTCCTGAAGCCAAGCAAAATACAGATAGTAAGTATAATTCAGAATTAAATAACCCTTGTTTTGAATGTTTTACCTGTTATTTTCTGGAAATATAACAATACTATTTTCCAGTTATACTCCTTTCTGTTCACTGAGTAAGTCAGTGTAAGCTTTTGTATCTTCTTGCTAGTACCACAGAACCATTTATCATCTCTGCCAAAAAGTGATAAAAGCGTCTTGAGGTAAACTACTACATATCATGCTCACTACTAGGACTAGAAAATACCAGGTGAGTCACTGTTTGAGCCTGGTAGTACATACAGTGAAACAGTGAGAACAAAACAAAAAAGAAATTTGCTCAGGCTTTTTTCCTGGCACTCGACCATAGAAACTACGGTAACTCTACAATAAATAAGCATACATCATCAAAAGGTCATCTTGAGTGTTCTATCAGAGTTCTTCTGTGATACAGAAGCAATGCTACCTGCAGAGTTTTGGAATGTTTGCATAAGCACTGATTATTTTATGGGCTAATACTGTGTTACTGATGTTCATGATAAACTTCTTTACAGAAGCTTTTTGAAAGCAAATATGAGGAAGTAAGATATCTCAGCACAGATTTTTTTCTTGGAAGAATGTTGGAGTCTTTTAGGAATGCAGAAAATATGTCTTTCTCTTCTACATGGATACAAGTGTAAGGCATGTTTTTGCTTGCTGCTAATTAACAGTATTCTGCTATAGTAACAGAAGCTTGGTTTGAAAATCAAATAATTTTTTTTATGTAAAACAAAACAGAACAAACCCAACCAAGTACAGAACAAGACAACCTTGGCACAACTCCCTTAGAAAAACCCATAGCTTTCCTAAGTTCTTCAGCTTTCTCCTGCTCTGAGACATGGCAGACAGCCAAGGCAATCTGTTAACTTCCGTTGCACTGGAGTATACTTAATTATTTCCAGAGCAGGAGATTATCAGGTTTTGTTCACTGAGGTCATTCTGATAATTGATCTCTGAGCAGCAAACATAACGGGAAACGAAGTGAGATTTGATGTACTGAGAAATTAAGCTGTCAAGGTCTACATTAACTAATATCTTCCTAATTCTTGTTGTTTAAGAAGATTGCTAATTGATGAGCTATTTAATCTCAAGAAAATGCACTTCAAGTGTTATTTACTGGAACTATTCCTTTTTTGTTGACTCTTGACATCTATTACTAATGTACCATTCTGGACTAGAGTAGGTGTGGGGGGGAGCTGGGGGAAGAAAGGCAGTGCAGGCTTCTTACTGGATCTCAATAGGAAAGGCCCAGTAAAATAGTTCTTTTACAATGATAAAAAGAAAAATCTCTTTGAACACCAGGAAATTCTGTGTTTGTGCAGCATTGCTTGGTCTCAGGATGGATTTTCCCATGACATTCTGCACTGATTCTGTGTGTTGAAAGGTTCTTTCTTTTTGGTCATTCAAGCTATTATTCTCTTTCTGTTCTGTCTTGTGAAGACAGTTTTACTAAGCCATTTTTTAGCCTTTTTTTGGTCTTTTCTTACTGAGATCCAGTAAACCCTGCACCATATCTCTGTGCTTTTCCATCTGCATGTTTCACTTACCCATATTCCCTCAGAGCAAACCATGCACATGCCAATTGGATTTTATTACCTACATTATCTCAAGTTGGTTTGTTTCAGTTTATCTAGATAATTTCCTTACTAGGGTTTGTCCTCACAAGAGCTGAATGGCATTCTTCAGTCAGTTTTCAGAAAAAAGCGTAGAAGGCCTGCCAGGATTTTTCTATTTAAGTTCTGCTTATTAGGATTTTCATAACTACTGTAACTGGTAACTCCCTTGCCCCAATGTTATGTAAAATTGAACATTTCTTCTCAGTGATATCTTAAAAAATGACAGAATTTGTCTGTGCGTATCACTTGATGGTGAATTCATTCAAGGTGACTCCCTCCAGTGGTCTGAAGTCTCGAGCAAAACATTTTGTCCATTGAAAAATTTGGAATTGCTGTTTTGACTGTTGACTTAATCAGTGTTGTTATTCTGATCGTACAATGCACAGAACTCTTTATTTGGAAGAGTTCGGTAGGAAAATAATTTTTTGTTTTCTCAGATACTGAACTTTAAAAGGAAATTAATGCAGCATGTACCAACAAGGTAGTATGCTGTCAGTTGGTGTGATGGAATATTTTCTGTTTAAAGCATAATTTGAGTTACAGAAAGTATAACAGTAGTTATGGTGTGAGATGTCTGTTAGGACTTGTTTGGTTTATTACCTTTTGTACTTTGTCCATAATATTTTCTTTCCTTCTGTGATATTCACAACTGAAGTTAGAATTTTTGTAGTTCTTTTGCTTTCACTCAGAAGAATTTTGTTGTAGTAAAGCAAAATGAATTCTCGTTTAAAAATACAAGATCCAATAATTACAGTAATAACTAAGAAGTACTTTAAGAGGAATGCTGTCTTATGAGTTGAATTTAACTGTATGCTTGTCTAAACTTCTTTAATTGGCTGTTATGATTTTAGGTGGAGAACTTCATTTCCTTCAGATTGGAGGAACATGTGATGACATAGATGAAACTGATATACTTGTAGATGGATCCCTTTCCAAAAGCGTAGAGCAGTCATCAGAGGGCATCAAGCCATTATCTAACCCTTCTAGTCCAGGTATTACAGGTAAATAGTACATCTTTATTATTACAATGAGATCTCTGATCTGCTTTTAATCTCTTCAGGATTTTCCTGCTTCGTAGATTAAAAAGCAGAAGTAATAGTTGTTGCAGAGAGTTTTCTGCCTGACTCTGGGTCTTCATCATTTTTCTGAAAGAATTATGTGTTTTCTCTCAAGCTAGAGGATATGGTATTGTTGGTTCAGACTTAGTGCTGAAGGTATGGTATTTGTTTTCGTGGTGATTTTTTTCTTTACAACTAAATTTTTTTGGTTGGTTTGTTTGTTTCTTTTTTTACTTGTAAGATAAAATGCTAAAAATGTGTGAAAATTGACATGATGCATACTTTACTCTCCCTGAATTTTTCAATCTCTGTGTCTGAAGAAGCCTGTTTTTAGAGCTCCTTTGTAATGTTTGTTTAGGTATTTGTCTTCCTGAGATATTTTATTTTTCAGTACTTTTTTGATGAATGTCCTGTAAACCCATTTCTTCGGGACAGGACTTGGATATGAAGACAAGATATTTGTCCAGGCTCAGTGTCTTTTAAGTGAATTGTATATTGCGTGCATGTTTTTCATTTATCCCTCTTCTAAGCTAAACTGAGAGCTTCAAAAACATTCTAATAAACCACCATGAAACAAGTCTGCATTGATAAGGATGTGCCAAAGTAATGTTTTAGGCAACCGTGATAAAATGTTAAAATTTTGTAGTAATACCCTATGCCTGTTGTCACAATCTAAAATGTGTTTTAAATGATCTAAAAGTGTTTTAATCAGCTTTACACAGTTAAGTGTAACTTACTGTCTGCTTCATTATGATGGCTCTTGTTGAATCTCAGTGTGCTCATATCCTTTTTTGAACTTATCTTCATGTCACACATAGTTAACTTTATGCATGGCAGTTTGACTTTGTTAAAACGTTTACAAGATGTTTTGAGGAGAAAAAAATAATCTATATAGTAAATATTTATGTTCTGTAATTATTCAGGAGTTGATCTTTTGGTGGACCAGCCATTTTCCCTTGAAACATTGACATCTCTAGTAGAACTTACCCGTTTTGAGACCTTGACACCACGATTTTCAGCCACTGTCCCTCCCTGTTGGGTAGAAGTCCAGCAAGAGCAGCAGCAAAGGAGGCATCCTCAGCATTTACACCAGCAGCACCATGGAGATGCAGCTCAACACACTCGAACTTGGAAGCTACAGACAGACAGGTAAGTAGAATAATGTACAGAAAAGAATCGATCATGCATGTAGCTACTGTTATCACAAATTTTGAGTGATTTCCTTATTTTCAAACAGTGTACAAGTGTAAGAGTACGTACTTTTGAAGAGACCAGTCCTTATTCTGTGGTTTGCAAGTGAGTTCTTCATACCATAGTTGTTGTAGTTTATTCATGTATTTTTTGTATTGCATTATTATTTTCTTATTGGACAAGTAGATTTGCAAGAATTAGATGTTCCTCCAAATGAATCTTCTTGTGCACACATATTCTTAATAATTTTTTCAGACGATGCAAGCAATAGCTACTGTTATAAATATAATTGGTTGTCCTAATCCAAACCGTGTTGTAATTTTATTTTAAAATATGAAAATAGAACATAGATTTATGTATGTTAATGTCAAATAAAATGGGTTTATAATGCAAAACATTTTCTTGAGCAGTAAAGAGCCCTTAGTGTGCTAAAACTTAGGCAAAATTTTCTGTAATAGGATGTGTGCTGGCATGGTATCTGTGTAAACTTGCTGTTTTGTTTTACATTAGGCATGTGAATTCAGGAATTCTAAAAACTGGAACAGTAGTGAGGCAGTCTTCTTGATGATTTGCTTAAAATCTAGATGAACTGCCTTTCCATGGTATTTTTTAATTAAAAATTCTTGAGAAGGCAGCAAAGTACAGCTGTAAGTTGTGTAGTGCGGTGTTTTGTTTTTTTTTTTTAAATTTGTTTTGTTAATGAAATGCAGAATAAGATACTGCAAGATATTTTGGGTCCAGCTGTTAACACATCCATCAAACTGCTATGTAAGTTTTTGATAATAATACAGAATCTAAATACCAATAGAGTGAAAAGGAAGAAGCCAAAGGACACTGGGGGTACTAGAGATCATATGTGGAGGGAAAAAAGATGTATAAATAAGTTAAAGGTAACATATGTTCATTACACATTTGCGATGGGAAAACAGGTCAGGAAAGTAAGGGTTGCAGGCCTGACTGACACCTAGCATGAGCTGAACTTGTTTTATCTTAAATATTTATAAGCTGTGGTTAAAAAAGATTCTGAAAGCTGTCTTTATTTTGTGATTTTGCTTTGCATAAGTGAAGTATTCTGTTTATGCCAAGTGAAAAAGAAGTTTCCTAGAAAATAACTTCTAGTAATGACTATTGATTATCTAGTGTGGTCAGCAACAGTTGAAAAAATAATAGCCATGAAATAGTTACAAAAAAACAAAACATTAAAGTTAATAGTTGTTAATAAACTATTGTTCCAGTTAACATTTATTTAATTACAGGAAAAGATTTATACATGCTGTGAAGTAAAATAGGAATGTGAAGAAGTGAAGGTGAAAGCTTTAGTATAGTAATGCATACCGTTAGTAGATGTTAATGACATATTTAGACAGCAGATTACAGTCCGTTTTTTTTGTAGAATGAAACATAGGTTTTCAAGATTAAGAGTGAGGTTTGTAATTAGAAGTTAGATATTCATGTGTTTCCCAGCATTTAATCTCTGGAAATGGATGTGCAGCTCAGAGTTCAGTTGTAGTGAAAGATGAAACATTGAGACGTTGAAAAGTATTTTGTAGCTGTGAGAATGATGGTAAACTTGCATTTAGAACACAGTCTTTCTTGTGTATTCGTCTTTAAAATGACAACCATATCATTAGAAGGACTTCAGAGAGTTCAAAAACTGAATAAAGGGGAGTATTTTTCACTCATACCTTAACTAGATTGTCACATCTAAGAAAATCTCTTCAGTATTGGAGATGAATATGGGGCCTTCTTGTAGGGCCATTATACCATGTATATCTACTAGGTACTTTTCAACTTCCTTTGGAGCATCTACTACTGACTTGTCAAAAAAAAAAAATATATATATATATATATAGAGTAAACCATTCACGGTTCTATGTTGGTACGATAGTGTGTGTCCTCCAGTATACAGGCTATAGCAGACCACTGCAGACCAGCTGGTTTATTACTTCAGCTTAAACTGGATGAACAGATTATTTAGTGTTTCTGAAGGTTTGCTCCTTTGAGTGTCTTCATTCACTTCATGTTTTGTGCAGTGTCTATAGGAATATCCAAACATACCAAAAAAAAAAACAAAACAAAAAAACCCACCTCCATACCTTCTGTTTTGTGTAGGGCTAAGTATCCTACACAAAACACAGAAAAATCATGAATGATTCTGACAAGGTTTTTGTATTATGTTTGCTAAATCTTTTCCCTGGAGCTGTAGAATTATTTCATTTCAGCTAACAAATACAAATATATAAAATTCTTCACTGTTGCTTTATAAATCAAAACTATAAGCTTTCTACTGTCCATCTTCTACCACCTCCCAAAATAAATAATTTTCAGTACTACTTTTTTTGTGAAAGCAGGAGAGGACTTCCAAATTCTATTACTGTTTTTCTGTGAGATCAGCCGTAAGTAACTAGAGGCGTATAATGGTGTGGTTTGTACTGTGCTTTGTCTGAATTGCTAATGCTGTTTAAGTTTCTTGACTTTCAGCTTCCCCTTGACCTGGAAGCTTTCTACTGCAGCATGAATAGTGCTGCCGTTATGCCCATTTGCTAGTTTGCCAGCCCTGCTTTTCCTGGACAGGCTGCTAATAGCTGCCCCTGCAGTGAAGCTCCTGAATTCTCTCTTCTTCATCAAAGGCTTCAGGTGCATCTGGGACTGCTGAGGTGGAAACAAATTCCATAAAAGGCAGATGGTTAACTTCTTAAATAGTCATTGAAAGGAAAATGAAGCCATTCTCAAATTCTGTATTTAGTTCTAAATTTCCATAATATGCAAAATGAGTTTGAAGGACTAATCTTGTTTATTGCAGCAGAAAAAACTGAATTATTTTACCTATCTATTGCCTTAGAATTTGCTCTATAGTGTTTTAGAATCATAGAATTGCTCAGGTTAGAAAAGACCTTCAAGACCATCGAGTCCAACTGCGACCTAACCATACTGCCCTGATTCTAGCAACCCACTGCTAAATCATGTCCTGGACCACCACATCCAGACAGTTTTTTTTCCATTCAGGGTGGTGACTTAGCCAACTCCCTGAGGAGCCTATTCCAGTGCTGAACAATCCTTTCTGTAAAGAAGTTTTTCCTTATATCCAACCTGAACCTCCCCTGGTGCAGCTTGAGGCCGTTTCCCCTTTTTCTATCACCATTGAGAAGAGACCAACCCTGTTCTCACTGCAGTCACCTTTCATAGATTTGAAGAGAGCATTAAGGTCTCCCCTCAGTCTCCTCTTCCCAAGAATAAACAACCCCAGTTCTTCTCTGCCACCTGGCTACACTTCTGGCTCATATTCAGCCGACTGTCCATCAGCACACCAAGGTCCCTTTCTATCAGGAAGCTTTCCAGCTACTCCTTCCCAAGCCAGTAAGGTTGCAAGTGGTTCTTGCGACCAAAATGAAGTACCTGACACTTGGCTATATTGAAACTCATGAGAGTTTACCTTAGCCCATCAATCCAATTTATTCAAATCCCTCTGTGTGCCCTTCTTCCCCCTTCACAAATCGTCTTCTGATGATTTAATTTAATGTATATTAATTTTAGGAACACTTCATATTTCATGTTGAAAGGAAACACCTCTTATGCTTTCAGATATTTTTCCAAAATACTTTTTATCTAATTTTTTGATTGAAAAAAAGGAAAGTATTGAAATTGTAGCACAGTTGTAATCCAAATAACTTTCATGTAGAGATTCCTTCAGAAGTATCTACTTGCTTGAGGAGACAAGTGTCCTTCAGGGATATTAATATTGCAAAGAATTAAGTATATTTTTTACAGATCATTAATCTATTTATGTCTTCCGAACAACACTTGGTCCATAGCATATCATATGATTTGAATTAAATACCTTTTTGTGATTTAGATGTTAGAAAAACATTTTGATAGTAATTTATGTCGTGTACACTGTTTCTTAGTGTTCTCAGCTATGAAATCAGATAATCACAGGTTATCAAAGTTGTTACGTTTTTAAAAATTGTTTGTAAAAATTGTTGATCTGAAAGAGCAATTAAATATATACAAACGTGACAACTCACTCACATTTAATTTTATTCAAATTGCTTTTCAGATTGAACTATTTATTGCAAACCCTTTTTTATCAAGCTGTGGAACTGATCCTTGAGGAATACTTCTCAAGTTTATAATTTCCATATAGAACAAAATTGGCTTTAAAAGGAAAATGTGACTCATTAAAAGAAAGCTGCACCCAGTTTGCTCAGCTCAGGCTTATGAGTGTGCACATGGCAAGAAGCACTTCTCACCCCTTGTAAATTACCAAATGTGCATTTATTTATCTATCTATCTTATCTAGAGACTAGTATTTTGAACCTCCTGGATGTGGCTATTCTGGTACTGAAAAGTGACACTGCTTAACAGCTACCAATACAGATGGCCAACTTAGATGGTTGCAAGGCAGTTACCATAACGCTTTCATGTAATTCAGCAAATGGAGGATCCTTTTTTAGCATGTTTTTTGTTGTTTTTTTTTTTAATTCTAGAAATAATACTGTTATTTATAGTAGTATGGAAGCAGTACTGTAATGAAGATAATGTGGAACCTTCACTGCTGTTTTTATTTGATAAGTGTCTTTTTCTGCTGACCCCCTTCCCCC
>VXAB01001487.1:10854-64141 GCA_013399175.1 Odontophorus gujanensis | reverse complement strand
ACAAAACCACAACACTCAGACAGTGTTCCAACAGCAGGGTAACAATTATCTCACTTGTAATTTCCTCAAAAAAAATATTAATCTGTCAGGAGAGAAGTAATTTCTAACACGCATGGAACAGTCTTTAAATGAGTTTGAGTTCATTAACTCTAATAATATTTGCTTTACATAACAATAAACACAGGGAAAATATTTTCATCTTGTTGATGGGTCAATTGTGTAACTATTTCTGTCCAGCACTCACTGAATGACATAATACAGCAATTAGAATTTAGTCAGGTAAAAGGAAATTTACCATTTGAAACCATCTCAACTTTAGTTTTAAGTGACAGCTATCCTGTCACCCCTGTCTGGCTCTGAAGAGAAATTATTTTCCTATCTACCTGGAGGTTTGCAAGCTGAGCATGGCTATTTTCCTGTCTGGCACATCAAAGCTCCAGGGCTACCAGGTAGCACATACAAACATACAGTGCACCAGGGATCACCAGAGCAAATATTCTAAGTCTCTCTCTCCTTCTCTCTTTGTGCTCTTTCATTGACTTTCAGGGATCAGGAGTGCTGCAGAGGGAGCTTATCCGTGTCTTCTTTTTGGCCTTTTCTTTTGCAACGTTGACTGGGTTACAAAGGGGCAGCTTGTCTGTAGCCACCGTTGTACTGGGAAATAAAGGGCTCAGACCTAGTGTATTTTGCAAAGTTCAAAGGACGCCTTTCTCCATTAAGTGGAACACACATAGGAAAAAAAAAAAAAAAGCTCTTGAGAGCTTCTTTCTAATGGATATTCACAAGTCAAAATAACTGCCTGTAATAGAAAAAGAAGCAAAAATACCAGAAAAAAAAAGCTCTTTCTCCACTTACCTGATTTTTTCCTCCTGTTCTCTCTTATTTCATCTGTTTCCTAATATACATACAAATAAATGCTAAATATAATAGATATCACAGTACTTCATACAGGAGTAATCCTCTACAAAGACGGTAGTAATGTGGTTTTGTCACAAAAGTTTTGCTAGTCTTACCTGTATTTCCATGCCTGATGCACATGAAATTATGTGACAACAATTAACTCCACACTGGTAGAGCTTAACTGCAATGTATATCCTGTTCTGCATATGTAACACCTTCTTGTTGGAGCTTGGGGTGAAGGGGGGAAATCTCCAATCTTCTATTAAAGAAGGAAGTATTGCATAACACAGGGGTTATGGATGATCTCTGTGTGAGATCCAATTTACTCTGCCAATATCTCTGGCTTGTGTGGTATACTGGAGGTTATAATGCTACTTGAACCATAGGAACAGCTGCGAGCCAGCAAAGTGTTCAGCTTCTTACTCTGGTCAGCAATTTCTGCTTCAGTAAAAGGAAAATCTTTCTCCAGAGAGAGACTGGTCACAAATAAATGAACTTGACGGAAAAATTCTTTTCATGTAGAGACCTGCCTATAACTCACAGAGCGGGAGTTTTCATAGCATTTCCAAAGTCTTAGCCTTTTTTTCTAAACCAAAATGAATGAAATGTTGCATTTATCTTTCTTTCTGTCTTCTCAAGTAACAGTTTACTCTGCTTGAATTCATAAAAATGTAAAATTCTATGAAATTCCACTTTGTGTAGAGAGAAGTCTGGAAATTGAAGAGGTGACATGGCAAACAGTACTATTACATTTCTCCTTTTGATTAGCTTTCATCATTTATGACAGCAATTGGTCTCATAGAAATACATTAAATAATTCTCAGTAAGATTAGGAAAATCAATTCAAAGAGAGATAGTAAGGATAAACAGAATTAGTGTTTGGATTGTTTTCAGTGTTAGAATTTCAATTTTGCATTGCTCAACTTCTTCCATTTGTTTTTCTTAGCCTTGATAATATGCTGCTTAGATTTTATATACTTAACAACTGTTAACTCTTTTACTCCCATGATATTTTAATGATGTTGAAAGTTTGGATTGTCATTATACATTTAAGACCCACTGGAGGCTAAGGTTGATTCATAGCATCAGCACAGGAAATGGCTCATTTTCGCAGTGGCACTAATGGTTTAATCATTCCAGCTATTCCCTGAGCACTTCTATATTCTTTGAACTTTCTTTGAAGACAAGGTTTTATACTGTTCTCTGATCTGGGCTATTTATATCCCCCTCATCCTTTATTTCTAAGCAGATCTCCTACTGTACTTGAACACCAGGGAATATTTACTGAATAGCATTACAGTCCCAATATTGGAAATACAGTGATGCTAATGATATAAAATAGGATTATAATAGGCATTAAAGAAAATGTAACTCTAATCGCATTTGTGAGAATTCCCATATGGAGCAGTAGATGAATTGAAAAGTGTCAAGTCTTATGAACAAAGTCTGACAGTGATACATAGCCTCAGGAACAAGGAATTTCACCGTAATACATTATTTCACCCACCCACCAGCAACAAACATGATTGATATGGGATATCTAAAATACAGATTCTCTCTCAGGAGACTACCTGACCTTTCGGGAAGGCTAGAAAAGGAAAAACTTGCTGGAAAACACTAGGAATGAAATAATCTCAAATTTAGCCAAAGAAAATTGGGCATCTAACCTAAGCGAATTATCTAGACTTTGCTTCAACAGCATGTGTTAGAAGCTTCTAAAGGGTAATTAATCTCATGCTAAGTAGGACTGTAAGCCATGTAAAAACAGTTATCCTTTGAAAGTGTTTGATATATGTTTGACTATACACAGAACCTCAAAGGTTAGTTTAGGCTACACAGCTACAGGGTAATGAATGTTAGACAAGATGTGTCCGCTCAGAGTCAAGCAGTACCTTCCACACTCTGTCCTACTGAGTGCCAGAAGAGGATCAGCTGGACTCACTAGCATTTGTGTCTGGTTATACTTACCTCCTCCAGCTCAAGGTTATAGTACATTTTAATAATAATTTGAACTGTGTGGGGTAGGGAGAGGGAAAGACAGTTTTCTTTTGCATGAGATTTCAGAGTATTAAATTGTTTTAACCATAGGTATCACCAGTGTTTGGAAACTTTTCATCTCCAAACAGATATTGAAAGAAAAGGAAAGAACACTATGTTCAGTGTCCATTTCCATTGCTGTAAGCATTTCTGATCAAAACACTCAAACTCCACTGTAATTTGTTGTGAAGTTTTGATCAAGGACAACATTCCATCTTAGAGAAACAGTCCGCAATAATGATACAAAAACATTACTGACAATTATAACTTTAGAATTCCTGAATTTGTGTTTAAATTAGCATAGTCTGACCTCTCCACTTCCCCACCAGCTGACAGGTACTTTTGTTGTAGTTTTTGTTTTTGTTCTGTTTTCTAAGTCTTTGTGATTTACGTACACATTGGTTGAATCTGCCTTACTTGAGTTATGAGTCATATTTGAATGATAAGCTAGTCAGATGCCACTTCAAACAGTCATTTTAGGCAACCAATGAATACAGAAAAGAACAGTGAAAAGCCAAAAATTTGCATAGTTCTTTGTCAGAAAGCACACTTTTGCTCTATTTGACAGTGTAAACTTCACCAGGAACTTGAAATGGTGCAGAGGTATGTCCAAACTTATGTTCTCCTTAGTAAACTGAACAGTGCCAATGAATTATTCTGTACTCCTTACTCCAGTGGTCTATACCTGGAGAATGATTTGGAGCAAGATTTTCGCCACTGCCAAGATATGCTCTTCCAAGCAGTTTACTGGGCGTGGAGCAAGAGACCACCACCAACCGAAGTGGGGAGACAGTTTCCAGTGGGGAAACAGCATCCTAACTGGGAGACGTAGAGAGTTATTCTGTGCTAGCTGATCTGAGAATAAGGGTGTCGTCAAAGTTTCTTAAAAAGTTATAGCCTGAGGCTCCCCTTCATACAGCGTATGGGTGTGAGCAAAACACCAGCAAGGGAAGAGCTTCCTAGGAAGCCATTTCTAGCACTTCAAACTGCTTCACAGGGAAGGAACTGAGAAACCCAGTGATCCCAGAAAGGTTCGTGGGGAGCTTGTGTTCCACCCACACAGCTAGTGAGACAGAACTGTGCACTGACTGAGGTGGGGTAGGATAGATGGGATCAGATAGTGTACAGAGTCAATTTCAAGAAACTTAATTTTACACAAACTGGAAAACAAAGAATCACAGAACCACAGAACTGAAGGGCTTGAAAGGGACTTCTAGAGATCACCCAGTTCAACCTCCAGTTCAACCTCCTGCTAAAATAGGTTCCCTACAGCAGGTCGCACAGTTAGGTGTCCAGGCAGGTCATGACGATCTCAAGGAGACTCCACAACCTCTCTGGGCAGCCTGTGCCAGAGCTCTGTCATTCTTTCAGTGAAGTTCTTTTCATACTAATGAAAGAACTTTCTGTGTTCCAGTTTCTGCACACTGCTCCTTGTTCTGCTGTTGTTCACCACCCGAAAGAGTCCACCCCCATTTACACAACTCCCATAGTTTAGATATTTATAAATAGTGATGAGATCCCCTCTCGGCTTTGTCTTCTCCACACTGAACAGTCCCAGGTCTCTCAGCCTTTGCTCATACAGGAGATGCTCCAGGCCCTTAATCACCTTTGTCATCCTTCACTGAAATCTCTCCAGAAGTTTACTGTCTTTCTTGAACAAAAGAGTCCAGAACTGGGCACAGTACTTCAGATGTGACCTCACCAGGGCAGAGTAGAGAGGGAGAATCACCTCCCTTGACATGCTGGCCACATTCTTTTTAACGCATCCCAGGCTGCTGTTGGCCTTCTTGGCCACAAGGGCACAATGGTAGCTCATGGGCAGCCTGTTACCCACCTGGACATTTGGACCAACCCAGGTCCTTCTCTGCAGAGCTCCTCTCCAACAGGTCATCCCCTAACCTGTACTGAAGTATGAATTCCTTCCCAGGTGCAAGACTGCACTTGCTCTTCTTGAACCTCAAAAGAGTGAAATTATCTGATCTTCTTTTTCATGTCTTCTGATACTGGCTTTACCTATATGAGATTATCCTGACAACAATCACAGCAGCGGTTCCATGCTCCCAAGGTGATATGACTGCCAGCTCAATCATCATGAGAAAATGAATGATAGCAAATCCACACAGAAAGAAATAACAAGAAAGTTCCAATCACATCTATTATATTAGGGAGGCATCTAACTGACAGAAAGCGTAGATGCCACCACTTTTAACAGCAATAAATCTTCTTTGTAGAGAAGAGAGAGCAGTACACGTATGAGTCTCTCGACCTTGTTGAAAGTAACTCATTCCTTCCATCTGACTGTAGTACTGAATTTTAAATAGGCCACTCTAATTTTCCCCATACTGAAGGGCTGACTTTCTACTTAAAACAGCTACTCAGCAAAAGCTGACAAGTCACAATGAAGTCCACAAATCCAATTTGCAGATAAAAGGGCCACCAATTGTGGCCCTACAGTCAGTATGAAGAAATGAGTTCTGCTCAGCTTACTCTAACCTATGAAAACCTTCCAAAATGTTTGCTATGAAAGTCATTTTTTTTTCATCTTTTCACTCTAATTTGAATTTCTCATGACAAAACTTATTTGAAGAACTTGATTTTACGTTTGCATAAGGGCATTTCATCAAACCCAATCCACAGTCTTTAACTGCATATTACTTGACATAACACTATCTGTGTACTCAAACAAATTTCAGTATGCAAGTATGCACATCTTACTAAAAGCATCTGTGTGTGCACATGTAAGCATTTGCAGTGCAGGAAGGGAAAGATGGGAGTTTCAAATACCAGACATGCAGAACAGGGCAACATTTACAAGATGAATAACCTTTGAAAACATAGCCCATGTAATTCAATAAAATATCTAAGGATATTTGGTCCCTTTTCTGCCTCTGTACTTAGTCCATCGTAAAAAATTCCTCTGCAAAGATTGTTAGCCATCATGGAATAAGAGACAGGATTGAATGCTTATATCCCAGCAGGAACATTATCCTGAGAAGGGCTCAGCCTTCGCCACAAATTGCTCAATCTAGGTGCCATTAAAACCTTTCAGAATAAAGAACTCTTCTGTCCCTTCCATAAGCAAAAGGTACCTTTAATCTAAGTGTCCCAGAAGATAAAGTGAACTTTAATGCAGCAAACTACAGGGAAATATTTTTCTTCCTACTGGCATCCTATTTAGTGCTCAAGACATATGAACTTTCAGTGGGAACGTAGAAAATAATTAAAGCAATCTCCTTGTATAGTGCAACCTCTCAGCTTCCAAGGGAGTGGAGTCCAGCCTTGCGCTGATTTAAACAGAAAGCATTTTCACATCTCATGCAGCCGAGAAAGAATATACATCTTAAATCTTCTTTTAGGAAGATCAAGACGGTGAAATACCAGCACTACCACATAACAAAAAATTTCAGATATTTCCATGACAAAATTACAGAGGATTCTCAAATTCTGCTTTGCTAGGAGATAAGTTGCTATTTGTGAGAGATACTTCAACATTTTAGGCATATTAGTAGATCATGAATGAATAGCTCTGTCCATACTTAACAAAACACTACCAGGGCACCAAATTAAAATAATTCTTGCTCTTTATTATCAGAAACTAAAGTACTGTACAGATCCTCATAGCTAACATGACTCTGGCTATTTATATTAACTATAAAAAAAGGGAGTACACAACCAATCCTCTTTCAGTATGTAGGCTGTGTCTATTAGCAACTAAACCTTTACTCACCTGAACAGAATAAATGTAATCAGATGCTAATTTACCATGAAAATCTTAATAATACTTGAAATCATAGATAAATACATTGGGAAGATAACAATGGAAACAGTCGCAGTAAGAAAATATGCATAATAACAACATTAATATGTCAAATTATTTTAAATGCTGCCTATTAACATCTGTAATCTTTTGAAATCTATTTGGAAGTATTCTGTTGTATGTCGTTTTTCATCTTGCCTTTTCTCATTCAGTGCTTCTCAAAGGCTTGATATCTCATCACTTAGAGAAATAATTTTTTTTTAAAGAGAAAAGAAGTCTGTGTCCTTTAATGCCCTTTAGCTAAATATCACAGTGTGTGTCTAAATCCCCTGCTGCAGTGAGGCCCAGCTATTTCAGGGAACTTTTTTTCATGTGTGTGTGTGCTGAAACTGACTAAAATTTATGATGTTTGAATTTAATTGGGGCAATTTAAATCATACACGGGGCAAGGAGTACTGAAAGGTTATGAAGGGCAGGAGAGGCCATTAAGTATCACTTTGCTCAGGAAACTCTGCCTCGGAGCGAAAGCACTATTCCTGCCTCAGATCTTACATCACCAGAATAAATATCACACTGAAATTCATGATTTTATTTTTCCCAGCACAATTGTATCATTGAAATAAATTCAGTGATTTGCACCATAAAATACGCCATCAATTATTTGCTCATTCCTCAGGTAGTCTAACACAAAGAAACCTTTTCCAACAACCTGTGGTCCCTGAGCCATATCTAGAAGCCTTCTTTAAATGTCTTTATTAAAGAAGAAATAGCAGCTGGGTAGTAGCATTAGATTAAATTGCCTTTCCTTCATGCAGGTGAAGAGAGACATAGCTATGAATGAGGAAACAGGGTAGAAAGCTGCTTTGTTCGGAAACTCACAGTTCCAGAAGTAAAGACTTCACTAACTAGCTTAACATGAACACATTACATACTTGTCACACTTCATTGTCCACTAGCTCTTCATGGCCAAAGCTTAAGAGATGCCACAAGGTTGAGTGAATCGAGGATACCTCAAAACATGCTATTCAACTTCTAGTTTACCGCAAGTAACACAGAGAGAATGTTCAAAGGGAATATTACTAGCAGTTAGATACTAGATCTTAAAACATATATACGTACGTGCACACAAATTATTACGCATTTAAATAAGAAGTATATTTATTACATAAGAATTTTACTTGCATTTCTGTTGACGTCCAGCATTTCAGAGTTTTGTGTACCACATGAGAAGTACCACCAAAATTTGTACAGGGTTGGATTACTAAAGCAATAATGTGGGAAAACATAAGAAATACCATTCTAGTTAATAGATGTCTTTAGTCTACTTTCACAGATACAAGGTTGGCTGGTGAAGGCAGTAGCACTGTTGTAATAACTAATACTTCTGCATAGTTGATTTTGTTCACCAAGACAATGCAGTCTCAAATTAGAATGCTCCAAAGATAGAATGGCAACATTAGATGGATTGACCATTGGATAATTAAGTCTTGTAATTGTAAATGAGAAACAATCAACCAGTCTTTCACAGGGCCCCGAAGGGGTTTAGGTCTGGACACTTTATATAAGTTTATGTATAGCCTAGGGAAAGATAAAAAGAACAGTGATATCAAATGGAAAATATATATATATATATTCAACAGAGAAAAGGTCACTGATACTGAATAGCTGCAATCAACAGGTACCATGGGCACAAGCAAATAACATATATTGAGTCAGATATCTAAGACAAGGATTTCTGGGAGATGCTAACAGAAAACAGCAATACTAATCAGACAAAACAATTCAGAAGTCTGCTAGATGTAGTAGATAAAAGTACCATATAACCTACCAAGGAGACATTATAGTGGCCTTCCAATACCTGAAGAGAGACTACAGGAAAGCTGGGGAGGGACTTTCCAGAAGAGAAGTAGTGACAGGACGTGGGAAAATGGTTTTAAACTGGAAGAGGGTAGATTTAGACTAGATATTAGGAAGAAATTCTTTACTGTGAGGGTGGTGAGACACTGGAACAGGTTGCCCAGTGTGGTGGTGGATACTCCCTCCCTGGAAGCATTCAAGGCCAGGTTGGATGGGACTGTGAGCAACCTAGTCTCGAGGGAGGTGTACCTGACTATAGCAAGGGGTTAGAACAAAATGATCCCTTTCAACTCAAACCATGATTCATGATTCTACTGACCAGAAACAAAAGTTTCATGAATATAGAATTATTAAGATGGGAGTTTTTTGTGTTGTTAATTTGCTTTTGTTAAAGAGCAGAAACAATAACTTGTCATCTCACCTTATCAAGGGTAGTGGTATATTATTGTGATGTTTAGTTCAACAACAGACATTCCTTCCCATTTGTTCCAAAAATAATTATTTCAAGATAGTTTTCTTGTCTATAGGGCAGGTCAGGATAGAAGGCCAAAATGATTCATCTAAGTCCAATAGTCAAAGTAGAATTTATCAACACTTGCAGAGAAATTAACACAGCAATAACCTTCATCAGTTTGGAAAAGCTAATCTCCAACTGTACTAATTCAGAGAACATCTAACATGTCCTCTACTCCTTCAGACATAACCATAGAATTTGGACATTATTGGTAACAAAAAATTAGCACTGAAATTTATGCACTATGACATGTTATCCTCCCACTTATTTGCATTTCAGTTTTTAAATCATTGGTTTATAGAATATATATTGGTGTGTAGAATATATATAAGTCAAACTGGATAGTGGCAGTGCATACTGATGTGTACGCACCTCCTTAATATAATACCTCAAATCAGCAAATATTTTCACAAGCAGCAGCAATGACCAGGAGAACTAAATCAAGAGAGGTTTCCTGAAGATTTTTCACTTTCATCATTCTCTCTCCAACTCTCTATTTGAATTATTCCACTTTCATCCACTTTGCTGGAGGAGTGCCCCTCAGAAAACAAGAGGCAACCTACATTTATGCTGATGGGCCTGATGGTCCTCAAAGGCTGCCTGTGTTGCTGCAGTGTTCCCTCAATGTGAGCACTAATCACATCCTTCTTCTACATAGATTCTAATTATGGCGTATTTTAAGAATATATATCTAGCTGACACTTTTTCATCCGCTTTAAAGTTTTACTGCACTTGGCCAAACAGATTTTTTTTTAACAGTCATAAAAGTTATTTAGGAGAATCTGACAGAGAGAAAGTCGGTGTTATCATATGTTTCATTTCCTTAGGAAACCAGGCTAAAAATTTAAATGGGGATTCTAAGCTTGATAGTGCCCTTTCAATAAGAAGAATGGAACAAGAAGATATGCTTGCTTTCCTGCCAGAGGAAATTGCTAAAACAGACATTTCTTTTAATTTAAAGAGCAGACTGTAGTGTTGCAGTTTGCCCAGATGCTGTCAGAAAAGGTCATTGACCTCCTCCTCCAAGAAAAATAAATAATGCAAAATAAATTACTTACTGTTTACTGGAGTGATCCCATAGTATCAGTCCTTTAGCCTGTTTTAACTATTAATTATAAATTAATTACTCAGCAACCAAGAGTCTTCATCTTGCCTAATAGGTACAAATTTTTTTTTGCTCTCCTTTTCTATCTCACCATCTTGCTGTCTATTGCAATACTTAATTGGCATTACTATTTTTATTCTCATAAATTTTGCAATTTTCCATCATTTTTCACACTTTTTTATACCCATGGTAGTGATTTTTGTGGTGAATGTGATAGGTAGAATTCTAATACTTCTATCTTTTGTGCTTATGCACTTGGCACACAACACCACCAGAATGGATGCAGAATTGAATCACCATCAGAAACTCCAGTATATTACCCAGATGGAATAAGTAGATGCACAGTAAGATCTAGGGATGTATTGATTAGAAAGAATTTGAAAACACTGGAAGGACAGCAAGAAACATAATAAGGCAGAAAATATGACAACTTAGAATTCTAAGCAGTTGTTATTGCATACAGTCCTTGAAGGACGACTTTTTAATCTTGCATCCTTATTTTTTGCAGCTTCAACTAAAAATGTACATAAAAGCTAGTACTATAAAGAACAGTGACACCTGAATATATAACTTGTATAGACACATTGTTCTGTGCTCAAATACAGATGCAAGCAGATTCGTATATCACTCTAGCAAAGAGTGATTATTAGAAACTGGAGGAAGAGGGACCACGTTTCCTCTTTGTAGCTACTGAATAAATCATGTATTAGTGAGTAGGCTCCTATTTATGAAACGCTCACTTTATCCTCTGGGACATCTCTTAGACTAAAACTATGTGACTTAAACTGATGGAAGAAAAGAATTGTTATTCTCTGGTGTCCAAGTGAAAAGCTGTGCCTTTCCAACACTGCAGCTGTGGGAAATAACAGGATTGTGACTTCTCAAAAGCAGGAATGAGTAAAGAGTAAACACAACTCAGCAGGGATCGCACCAGCAGAATGCCCTCCTGTAGGATCTGAACAGTACAGGATCCCAACAGATTCCCATTGACATCTTCAGATGAGGGAAGGTGATGAAAGACTCCAGTTTGAGGCAGGAAACAGGACTCCAGTGCAGGCCTAATGCCCAGTCTAGACACACTGCGAGAAAAAGGACTGGAGTCAAAGCCAGGGACAGCACTGCTTTGGAGATGACCTGGGAAAACCATTCAGTAAGCAGAAGAGCAGTAAACAGAAGTGACCACAAGTACACTTCTGACAGAACTCAGGCCAAGGCCAAGTGTCACGTCTTATCTTAAATGAAGCCTTGGCCTGTGGGCTGGAATCTCAGCTGAGACTATTCAGGGTAGTCAGAGCCTGTGGTTACCTTTAAGTTCCTGACATACTTGTATGGAAAGTAGCAGAGCAGAGAATTCCTGTTAAAGCTGTTATTTTTGCACTAAAAGATAGAAGAAGTTAGACCTTGAGTTTTTACCCAGTATTTAAACTTCAGTGCTTGGGGATTTTAATGAAAAGCATATTATTTTCCTGAAAGAATAAAGTCCTGCTGTGAAAATGTTCTTTTAATAAGAAACCCAGTTTTCCACAGGAAGCAATTTTTAATGGAAAACATTCTAATGGAAAATGTTCTTTAGTGGAAAAATCAGCTCTTTTCAGTGTTGAAGGAAGTGAAATCCAATTTTTTTTCTGGGCTTAATCTTCATATTCTGCCATTGTGTTCGAATCCTTAGGACCCTCAGGGCTCATCAGTGTTAGCGTCTTGCGGTGAGGAAGATAAAGTACGCACGAAAGAGGCAGTATGGAAAGGATGTCTCATTCCCCTGTGTGTAATTTGCTCCCTGCTACAGGCAAGAAGCAAGATATACTTGCCTCAGACTCTGCTGATGAGATGGTACTTTAAGGAGGATTAATGAAAGTGAAATGATGGAGAGGAAGGATTTTCTGTGATTAGATTTATTTAAGTGCTTGGGGCATTCGAAGCTGTTGTTGAGTCAATGAAAAGTTGGATTCCCTAAATCAACAGCAAAAGAGATGTAGCATCACTCTGCTGATAAACACAATTAGACTTGTGTGTAATACTGTTAGGGCCTCAAGACTTCCAGCTGATATGCTTGACATTTCTACTTCATTCAGGTCAGCTCTTAGAGGGTCCAAAGCAACTCCAGTTCCCACTGCAGTGGGCACCGAGTGTTCTCAGTAACCTTCAGAATTTGTCCTTTACTTTGTATTTTGAAGTATACTGTACTGCAGCTGTGAATGAGAGAAATTAATCAGCTACCCTGCCCTGCTTCACACAGGCTGAGTGACATTGCTTTGGCATCAGAGATATTTCTGCAGGCAGACCTGCTAAATGCAACACTTTCCATGCAAAATCTGTGCGGGAAGAAAGAAAAGAAGTGTCTGAGGCTAATGTTCTTGAACAGGGAGGTGCAACTTGAACAACACAAGTTATACACCAGCAGTAGCTCAGTAGCCAGATCCTTTCCATAGCCTACAGCCTGTACTCATACAGGTTTGCGCATCAAAGAACATCACAGGTTCTGACAGAACTGCCCAGCTGAAACACATTACTCGTCTTCCACTGGGTAGACAAGGAAGCTCCATGACAGCAGGCAGCTCTTTGGACCTAAGTCAACCTAACTTATCTTGTGTTATGCATTTTCACATTAAATGTGGTCAAAAGTTTTAAAAATTACAATGCAAAAATTAATTCGGGTGGTTTCTGTTTATTTTGGCTTGGGTTTCTGTTTGTTTGTTTGTTGTTGGTTTTTTTATGTAAAAATACACTGTTTTGAGGATTAGCAAAAAAAAATAAAATCAGAAAATGATCATTCTGAACTTATTTATGAATGGCAAAAACATTATTCTCAGCCATACATTTTTGCTTAGCACTTTTTAAATAAAAGCATTCACTTAGTTTTTTGTAAAAAAGAAAAAAAAATTCATAATTATTTAAGGAAAATATGAAGTAAAAAAAAAAAGGAACATGAAACAGTATCAACTAAATATTTAAAGCAGAAAAAGATAATTTGTTCTTGATGATTCTCTCCCTTCTTAGTTTTCCTGCAACTTTTCCCCGCTCCCCATTTGAGAGCATAATATCTGCATAGGCACATCTCTCACTACAGAAACTGGGTAAAGGAAATGGGTTGATATTAAATAACATTTATAGAGCTAAAGATTCAAAGAGAAACATGTGGAGGTCCTTGCCAGCTTCTTGACATTTCAGATTATAAGATTTTTAGAAATTATTTTCTATTATTGTTCTCAATTAGAAGAAAAGGAGCAAGATCTTCTTCACCTCACAAGTTCAGTATTCTCTTTTCCTACAGAGTGTTCCTATTCTCCATCCCTACTTCTGTAGGGAAGTAGGCAATGATCTAGGCAATGATCAGGTGAAATGTCTGGACTTTCCAGCATCCTTGACATATTCATTAACGTTTCTTCTCATTCACATTTTTAGGACCAAGATAAATTTAAATCTTTTTGGGGGAAGTAAAAATTGTTCATCATGTTGATTCTTTGTGAGCAAGTGAAACTTGTAGGCTTGCTCCAGCTGTTTCTTTTGGTAGCATTAGAGATTTCTAATATTAAATGCATACAGTAAAGATTTTTTAATAATATATATTATATATATTATTTAATATATTTATGTTTAATAATATATAGCACTGTACAGTTCTCCAAAGCCTTTTATCTTCATTCAGTTTTGTAAATATCATCTAATTAATAACAGAAACTGTCTTACCATGTTATCTGGGAGATAAGTCAAAAGGTCTGGAGTTAAAGCACTTTGATGAAATATTATCATTGTTCTGTGTCTGCCACTGTTATTGTTCCATGGATGAAGGCGACAGCTGAGTTTGCAATTCAAATATTACATTCATTTTAAAAATAGCTTATAAAATACAGAGTGAAAGGCAGCTATCAGTACCTATTATTTTTTTAATGAGCATGTGAGTTTCAAGAAGCATTTCACACAGAAGAAAAAAAAAGTCCACATTTATGTGAGATTAAGGCTGAGATATAAATCAGAAAATAAAACTTAGTTTAAAAGCACAAAAGTGCAAACTTTCTTTTCTGCTTTTCTTTAATTATTACTAGAATGACGGTCTATCAGTATAAAATATGAGTGAATTGATACAACACACAATGCAAATTTAATGTGAATACTATGCAGAAAAAGGCAAATGGAACTGTCTTCAATTTACTTGTTTACAAAATGACTCACATTTCCTATTTAATTTCTGTTACACATTTAAAGTGCAAAATGAAAGCCTAAAATAAGCAAGAAGATTTTTCCTTGTATGAAGGACACACTTTAAATGATTCTAAAAATACATAACAGCTACTTAATGGGCCTTATATAAGTGATTGCCACAATCTGTGAGATAAAAGCAGCACTAAGAACTGATGTAAGACACACATAACAAGACAAAACACTGTGTTTTTCCATCTTGACCCTTGGGGAGTGCTGTCTATGTTTTCAGGGTTTTCCTGGCTGAATCCCACAGATAGGACAGCACTGAACCTGATGATGCTGTCATTCCTCAGCACTTTCTTCATGCCTCTGCTCCTCCCTCTGCCAAGCCACTGGCCCTGGAGTTTGAGGTTCACACTTCCTTGGGCAGAAGAGTAGACCATCATAAGCCCAAGCAACTGTGCAAACCTCCGTCTGCTCTGCTAAGAACTAAGTAGCCAAGGACAGCAAGAGATTTAAGTCAATTTAAATTGCATTTTTTGGTGGTGAAATTATTCACACAAAGAAAATTTGCCATGCTTAGAATTAAGAAGTTAATTCACAGAGGCACTGTGCAATGTCTCCTGCGTGTTGGATGCTTTTCACCTTTCAGACCCAAAATCCACGCAACTGAAGTTGAACAATGAAAATTAAGACACACAAATACGTGCCTTCAAAATCATAGTCATATCTAAGCTCACAGAGCATAAGAAAAAAAATTAGCATAAGGCTTTCCCAGTAAAACCGAAAGATGGCATTAATTGGCAATGAGGACAATACTCTAACATGAGTTATCACCTTTCCAAACGATAACTGAAAAAACTACAGTAATCAGCTATTTTTTGAAATTGTCTTCCTCTTTATTTATTGGAATTACATGGTCATTATGAGCCTGGACTGTATAAAGTGTTTTTGATCAAATGAAATCATTTGAATCAGACAGTAAAGCTGTGGGATCTTTTATGTTAATATTGAGACGAATGCTAAAGAAATAGCTTCGTGCCTTTTTGCATTTATAAAATATTCAACATTGCCACCAAAAATTAGGGAAGTAAACAAACTGATTAGAAACCCTCTGCCTCTTGTACCTATATAATACTGAGCAGTCCATACAGTACAGAGGAGCTTTAAGTGCTTAACCAGCAGCATGAATTCAGAATTAATGAGTGACACCTTAGTCCAGTGCCTGAGACATTCAATACATGCAGAACCTTCTGCTAAAAAACACTGTTCTTTTTGTATTCTTAAGGTAGGAAAGTCACTGTGTCAATTGAGAATGCAACTACAGGCACCAATAGTACAACACAAAATGAGTGGCAGACTTGAATATAAAACAATATTGCAAACAGTACTAAGCAAGTTAATTTTAAATAATTCAGTCAAAGCCACAAGGGGAATAACTATCTCATCAAGAAGGAGTTCTGTTCACCATGACAATAAAATTGAGAAATAAAATGGATCTATTGAAAAAAAAAAAAAAAAACGATTAAATCATCCAGCAGAGCAAGTAGGTCCATCTGGGTATACCAGTTACTCGTGATGTTTTTAAACTGAAGATTAATCTCACTTTTTTTTTAAAGACAAAGGGCCTTGTACAGATAATATGTCTCTACTAGGTAAGCAGAATTTCATAAAACTGGATTTAGTTTATGTTCATTCAAAGTTGACAATATACCTGAACATGGTGCATTGCTCTCAGCGAAAGCCCACCAGGAATGACTGAGTATAACAGATTGCCCTCAAGAACAGCATAAATACCAGCTGTTTAATAAGTGCTATAAGAAAAGCATAACAGGAACCCAGTGTTATGTGTACACAAATTTTCAGGTAAAAAAAGTGGTTGTGGACAAGGAAGTCTCTTATATAAGATATCCAGAAGTCCTTGTACATTTGTATACCTAAGAAGACAGGAAATCAACAGCATCATAGAACCATAGAATGGCTTGGGTTGGAAGGGACCTCAAAGATCATCCAGTTCCAATCCCCCTGCTGCAGGCAGAGCTGCCACTCACAACACCAGACTGTTCAGGGCACCATGCAACCTGGCCTTGAAAACCTCCAGGGGCACAACATTCGCAACAATCACTGGGCAACCTGTTCTAGCACCTCACCACTCTCTCAGTATAAAACTTCCTCTGACATCTAATCAAATCTCACTTCCTTTAGTTTAAAACCAGTTTCCCCTTGTCCTGAATGGTCATCCATACCAGCAGGCCTTAGAGAGAGATGAGAGGCTTTTAGGTGACACTTTTCACATTTAATGATCCCCTTTTTCCTCTAAAATAGCTTTCTGAGGCAGGTATGTCAAACTTTCTCTCTTTGAAAAGTTAAGTGTTAAATCTGTTTTCAGCCTGTTAACATTAGCTAGAACACTTAGGTATGTTTCTTGCTATTCGTTGTTTTATCATTTTTTTCATTACATGTTCATAAGTGGTGTAATTATCAAGAACATCAGAATTTTTTTTGTCCTCATCTGGAGACCATAGATAGATGGTCTATGGAAATTCCTCTATTTCCACAGAGGAAAATATCCTATTGCATGTAAGAAACAGCATCACAAAATGCAAATTTATCATCACCTAAACAGCAACTTAATGGTAATGGATATATCCAGGCATATAAATAGACCCTTAGGTTTCCAGATTTTGACACTCCTCTCACTGTTCCTTTCCCATGGCACTGTTTTAGAGAAATTATTTTTCATTTCTCTACCAGATGCTTACCCATGAGCAATTAATATCTGCAATAATGGATTTTTTGAGAATATGATCCTGAGGCACTTAAGTCAATTTTTTACCATTCTAAACAGTTGCAAGGTAAAGCTCCAAAAGATCTTCAAAATCTTCTGCTACTGAAAAAATATGATTTCTGTTCTGCCAGCAGTGAGAAGGTGTTTTCTCTAACCATTATTTAGTTATTTAATTCTCCATTACAATCCATCTGTATAGCAAGAGCATTTTTTTGTCAATAAACTACATTTCACTGTGATAAGTGTTGTATAGATGTGCCCCAGTTAACCATATCGGGGTATTTAAAGAGGTTCCGAAATAAAAATTTAAAAGCCAAACTTAAAGATATTGACTTTGGATAAATCATTTCTTTAATAGCTCCTAGCAAAACTTCAGTGTGCCAAATAAAAGAGGTAGTGGCAGACAGAGTTGGCTTCATCCATCGGCATCCCCCACTATCAATACAAGCTGAATGGGGATGAAAGGACTGAGCACAGCCCTGATGAAAAGGACCTGAAGATATTGGTGGATGGTAACCTGAACATGAGCCAGCAATGCACCCTCACAGCACAGAAAGGCAGCCATATCCCAGGCTGCATCAAAAATGTGGCCAGGAGGTCAAGGGAGGTGACCTCTACTCTGTGCTGCTAAGATCTCACCTGGAATACTGCATCCAGATGTGGAGTCCTCCATACAGGAGAGACGGGAACCTATTGGTGTGCATCCAGCACAAGGCCACAAAAATGATCTCAGAGATGGAAAACCTTCCCTACTGGTAGAGACTGTGAGAGCAGAGTTTTTCAGCCTTGAGAAGGCTCCAAGGTGACCTGATAGCAGTCTTCCAGTATCTGAAGGGGGCTGTAAGGAAGAAGAGGACTGACTCTAGCAGAATCTAATTTGACAGAACAGGGAGAAATGGTTTCAAACTAGAAGAGGAGAGATTCAGACTTCAGAGATTTAGACAGACTTTTTGCAACAAGAGTGCTGAGGCACTGGCACATGTTGCCAGAAAGGTGGTGGATGCCCTGTGCCTAGAGACATTCAAGGTCAGGCCGGACATGGCTCTCAGCAGCCTGATCTAGCTGTAGGTGCCCCTGTTCATCACAGGGGAGTTGGACAAGATGACCTTTAAGGGTCCCCTACAACTCAAATTGAGTTGTAACTATTATTCTGTGAGCTGCAGATTTGGGGACTGTACATCTAGGAGAACAGGACAGTGGGATGGCAAACTAGGAGCAGCAGACTAACTGGCTAACAGTGCCCATGAACATAGGGCAGCCCCATAAAGACACACAGATGGAAGGAATTCCAGTTCCTGTGTTCTCCCACAAGTGCCTCTGTGACTGTAGAGCATGTCTGGGAAATCTGAGACTTTGCTGGCTGGAGATACACCTCTGAAGAACTGTCATCGGTACTGTTCCTGGCAAGCAGAAGGGAAGGGGCTATCTTGGAGATAAGATACAAACGTACATGACCACTCTGAGCCACCTATTTACACACAAACACAGCTTGCAACTTTATCTGCACAAACACTTGCAGCTGAGAGCTGATATCCATTTCAGCCAGAAGGCTGAATCTTTCCCATCTTTATGCTCACTGTATATTCACAGTCTGTAGGATGTTGGCTTGCCCCTGCAGCAGTGACAAATTTCCCACAGGGATATTTGGAAGGAACAGACATCAAGGAAAAGACACCACTCTGTCAGCTTGAATATAGAGCAGAACTGAAATACAGACTGCAATTTGTACTCAATTAGTGGTTGTCAGCATTTACTTTCCTTCTTACTTTCTTAGTTTGTGTTTGTTGTTGTTGTGTTTCTGTTTTTTTTTTTTTTATTTTAATGGATTCATTCCTGTGCTGCCTTCTCAGCTCTCTCTTAGCAGGAGCACAGAGATTGTGACATCTTTATCTCTGCAAGGTAAGGGAGAAAGTGCTCAGCAGTGTCTGTCTACTGAAAGAATTAAATCAGGGTCCCTGAGAAAAGAAAATGAATAAGTGAAATACCAGATGGTGGAAAAGAAATGGAGGGAATGTCTCTGAATGTTTTTAAGTAGTAAAGAACTGCTCTTCTGCCCAAAATCTTTTCTGGCCGCCTCAGATATTGCTCAAGTGGTTAAGCAGAACCAAAGACCTTAGCAATTCTTTCACTTGATGCGTATGAGTCCATCAATAAATTTAGATTTTTCTGTCCTATTTATCTTTTTTCCACCCTATTCATGTGCTTGCACATCTTCCTTATAGTTCATACAATCACCAGTGATGGAAAAGACCTCCAAGATCATCCAGTCCATGTTCAGAAATTTTAAAATATTTACATGCAGAATCAAGCACTGCAAAACTCGGACATGCAAGAATATGCACAATAAGTCTTAAAGCAGGCCATTTTGTTTCTGCACTAGTGGTTTTTAACTACATGCTCCTTCCCTATGTCTTCCACTGGGCTGACCTTGCTCAGCGAAGACCTCTTTCTACACAGCATTCAGTGTGTGACTTGCAGGTCTTATTTAAACCACACACCCATACTGAATGAGATATGTTGTCATTTATTCCTAAAGCTCTGCAAATTCTGAATACACACATCTTTGCAACACTTCTACAAAGAAAGATGATAGCATCTTCCTTCTAGCAGGAGAATGAAAACACAGAGATAAAGGTCACAGCTTTCTGGGCCTCCCTAGAGCCACACAGCCTACTGGCCTCCGTAGCTTTTCTTTTGCCCACACACTTTCTCTCTTTATCTGCATCATTTGAGCAAGGAGGTAAACAACATGGAAAGACAGAGGCATGTGTTGTGGGAAAAAAAAAAATATAGAAGAAAAAATAGAGTTCTGTGACATGAACTATTGCACCAAACCTTGCAGGCCTCCCACCCCAGCTATAGCACTTCAACCCTGCCACTGCCTCCCAGTTCCCTCTACTCATGCTGTTCTCGTTGGTTCCCAGTTCCAAATTCTGTCAAGCGTTAGAGCTTCTTGTCACAAATTTTAACATTACAGAATGACACATCATACCCTGAACTCAGAATCAGCCAAAGCATTTCGGCTGAAACTTGTCAGATTAAAAATAAATAATTAAATAAATAAAAGTTCCTTGGGGAATAGTAGTGAATTCAGCTGGAACTGCTAACCTAGCAAATATGCCACTGATTATTGATAGAAAATGTGTTCTATGAATACACAAAATGATGTTGAGTGGAGACTATTATGGTTTTAAAACCAAATACTGAGAAATTAGGAATCATAGAATCATAGAATCATAGGGGTTGGAAGGGACCTCTAGAGATCATCGAGTCCAAACCCCCTGCCAAAGCAGGTTCCCTACAACAGATTGCACAGGTAGGCGTCCAGGCAGGTCTTGAATATCTCCAGAGAAGGAGATTCCACAACCCTCCTGGGCAGCCTGTGCCAGTGCTCCGTCACCCTCACCGTAAAGAAGTTCTTGCGCACAATCATGCGGAACCTCCTGTGCTGCAGTTTCTGTCCGTTTCCCCTTGTCCTGTCTCCACACACTTCTGAAAAGAAAGGAAATACCAGATTTATAGAGGTGTGTGAAATCTTAAGTCACTCCCACAGCAAATCTGTTCAGAAAAGCCTTTTTTTAGCTGGTTTAATGCTCCCCTTTAAGGAAAAGCTAGAGGTGCGTGAACAACCAGGCCATTCTGTTTACTACAGTACAGCAGGCTGCATGAAGGATTTCACTTTAAAACAAGGTCTTTGGATTTTATCATCATTTGCCGCCTGCCTTCACTTCAGCCACCTCGTTTCCTCCTCTGGTGATTCCTATAGACAGCTGCACTTACACAGCCCTCTGTGCTGCACTCACTGGGGAAGCCGCAGGGACACCGGCTGCTTTCCAGAGCCATGCTCGCTCTGAGCTGCGGGGAGGCTAAAATGGAGCTCACATGGCTTTGTGCATTTCACACACTGTAAAAGCATCTCCAAGAGCTTTTCCAGCTCTGTCACCTTTTAAATGAACTGTTTCATTTTTCAAGCACTGGAGGTATTATCTTTAAGAGTAAACACTGGAGAAACCACAGTAGATTGCCTGCCAATTGCCTGCCGCTATTGATTCTGGAAGGAATGCTGACTGAAGAGCTACACACCAACAGAGCAATAGCAATTTAATGCTCATTAGTGTTCAGAACAGTTTCTCAGTGAGAAGATTAAGAGGTCAGGAAATCCACCGAATTTCTTTTATTTGTTCAAGATTCAAAGTAAGAAAATGTGTGCAACATTTTGCTTTTCAGATTCTTCAGGAGACTTGCCTATGATGAGAGATAAGACGTCCCCTTCAGGACTCACAAATTATTTTAAAGGATGATTTAAAAATAAAATGTTGTGCTGCAAGGGTGAATCTTGATAATGCAGCATTACAGTATCTCTCAGAGGAAACAAAAGAAAAGGTGCAGTGCTGCTACAGCTCGGAAATTGCTTTATTATCTGACTCACACTTGGAGCAGAACAGTCTCCAGTCTTGGCATCTATCACAAAGCATCAGAGGAACAGCACTGAGGTACAATTTTAAAATTACAATGGAAGGAGGCTATTATTTCCACTTTGTAGGAGCATTCTAGAAGGCAGCTCTCTGCTACCTAGAGTAGCTGTTTTCCCCTCAATCTCTCAATCCCTGTCTGTTTGGAGCTCATTAGAAAGTAATTTCTTTTTGTCCAAATATTTTTGCCTTCCCAGAGTCAAAGAGAACAGGATTGAAAGAAATTCAGCAACTTCTTGACTCCCTACTGATACCTTTGCTATCACAATAATTAAAAGCAACTGCACTCCTCTATAGAAACAGATGTAATTACAGGCCGTGCCTAATATTGGTTGCCAAAACAACTAACAACTCTGCAACTGTCTCATAGAGCACTTTCTCCCCTGTGGATCAGGCTCAGCAGCCTCTTCTCTTTCCCAGGTAAAAATGTTCATATGCCATCCTCAAAATAGGACAGATAGCTTGTTCTGTGGCCTAGTTCAACAGTACAGATCAAATCTATACTTATGGCAGAAGGTAAGATGGCCTAGAGCACAAGGACAAGCCAGAACAGCAAAGTAGCAGAACAAAGCCTTGAATTCAATGGCAAACTGTCTTCTCACTGTATTTACTCTTGCTCCTTGCCTCCACATTCCTGATCTCTAGGTATTTCTTCTTTAAAATCTCCATCCTCCCACGATATTTCCCTTGCTTAGTTTGTCAGCATCAACCAGACAGAATCTTCCTGAGCTTCCACACTCTTTTGTTTTCCAAGGAGGACATAATTCTTGTCAGATACCCTCTAGACTTCTCCTACAACTTCTAGGGAGGAGTGATGGACTTGCAGAGAACTAAAAGACATTTGTGGTTATCAGAAGATGTAAGTTTAACCCAACATTTCCACAAACTAAAGGAATGAAAACGCCCTTTCCAGGACAATGGAGTTCCTCCTCCTGTCTCACGTTCATGACATTAAAAGGCTGCTTTTGTGTTTTCCTTAGTGACTTTTAACCTAAGCAGTAAAGATCATGTAATTTGTTTCCTTGCACAATACACAAGGCATTATCCAACTCATGTAATAAGCACGTACCAGAGAGAAGCTGTAAAGTATTTCTGATTTTGTATTAGTGCTTAGAAAAACAAGGAAAACACAGACGGAAAGACCTCTACTATAAATTTGTTTATGAACTGATTTTCTGACTTCTAAAACTAGACTTAGTAGATATGCTATCCTAACTTCCATTTTAACCCATATTTTGAAAGAAGAAAACGCTACATTTGGACTGGTTCACAGTCCCTTTCTGCTTCCAGCTTGTAGTCATCTTTCATCTCGTATATGATTAAGCCACTTAACTCAAAGACAAATTGTAAGCTCACATCTAGTATGAGTGAAATGCGTCTGAATAACAGACCAGGAATCTGAACATATCTGAATAACTTGGACAGGGATCTAAGCCTTTTCACTTCCTACTTGTTAAGGAGTCACCTCTCAGGATTAAAGTGTTATGAGCACAGTTTGATACATTCAGTTTTGTCTGCTTTCATTAAATGTTCTACAAAGCTCTTCACTTGGATGTCCAAGAAATGGCTCAAGTGTCCTGCAGTTCTTGCTAAAGAAAGCGACCAGACTTCAGGACCTTAGCTCTCTAATCAAATCCCTGCTGCACACAGATGCTGCAGGACTGTATTTCACAGTTCTCAGCCAAAAATCATGATCTTTCTGATACAAGAACACACTGGGCTAGAAAATAGCCCAATAATAAGGAAAATGATTAGAAATTAAGGAGAAAAAAAAACAACACTGTTTTTCATTACTCTCCATCTATTTTTTTAAGTAGAAAATTTGCTGAAGAGCATCAGTTGGTGTTTTGGGTTTCTCTCAAAAAATGACCTGTGAAGAATTATTCTGGTTTAGCTTTTCTCCAACAACGCACTACTTCAGCTTAAAGCAAAAAAAAAAAAAAAAAAAAAAAACAAAGTTTTTNAAAAAAAAAAAAAGCAAAGTTTCTCTGGAGTATGCCTGAAGTGACATGAAATTGAATCAAACAAACCTCCAGGATCTTTTTTTTTTGTAATGCATTTTTTTTATGTTGGTATTGCTGCTGTTGTAACATTTGAGCCAGCCCTTGTCTCACTGTAGGTCAGAGAATTCTGCCATTGACTGCAAGAAAAGGAAGAAATGTTCTTGCACTTCTGCATTGTCATTTTCCTTATCAATACCAACAATATTCTTTTAGAAACAGTTTGATATCACTTGCAAGGCATACAATTTGCAGTGCTTGGTTTACTATTTTACCTAGAAACAAGTTTTGCTAAAACTGAGTTTTTAATATGGCTATAGTGCTAAAGCTTAGACCTTCAGAAAACTCTCCTGGACTGTAAAGCAGAGTTCTAACATTTCTATTACCATTATATATAAGCTAAAAATGCAGATGGCAGCCAAGAACATTCTCCAGTAAAAAAAAAACAGGATCTAGAAAGAAGACTTCAAAAGAAAATTCTAAGAAAATAACTAACATAGAACTAAAAAAAAAAAAAAGTATCATAAAAAAACATGAAAGATCAGATCCCTCAGATTTGCCTTCTTTCCCAATCTTCATTGCTGTCAATAAACTCCTTTATTACAGGATTTTCACCAAAAGTGCTTGCTCAAACATAGATGCTAGTGAGTAATTTGCTTTAATGTTCTTGTAGAACAATTTGTGCCTTAGGAACACAATAATGTCAGCCTCTCTCCTATTCAGATCAACATTTTACATACAGTAGCCAAATTTTCTAAAACTTACTGCAGGTCCAGCATGTCAGATTCGGGTTGTTTCATCTTAGATGATAAAATCTTCTGCTTGCTGACTGTAATGTGGCGCCAATGACTACTTTCCATTTGTTATATTTCTCTATTATTCGTCTGGCAAAAGGACGCACACATGTTGATTTAAAGTTTCTGCCAAAGGGTAGAGGTATATATGAGGTAGTATATGCAGTGGGTAATTCGCAGACATGGGACTCTGCTGTTGGTTACAAGCTTTCTGTGTTCATAAGAATTTCATTTCTTTTACATCTTATACCCTGAGTATGCATTATCCACTGTTTCATGATTCATCTTCCCTCTTTAGGAAAATTTAGTGCAATTCTTCAATTTATTTGGCTCCAGAGTCAAATTTATGTTATCTGTTTTGCCAGTCTGCAAAAGCAGAGTCTCATACAAGCATTTAAATCAATCAGATCATAAGATCTAGGTCCTGGGGAGTCACTCATTAAAAAAAATTTATTATCAAAATACAAAAATACTTATCTGCAGAAATAAATCTGTATCTGCAGTACATATGTCAGCAAAGACAGGAAGATCAGGTAGCAATAGTATCAAAGGAGTAAATGAGTTGAATTCATATTTGCACTCTGTGAAATAGATTTTACGAGACTTCTGAAGAAAAAAATACAAAGACAAAACAACACGGCAATTTCTTAATGCTCACCATTATTTTTTATCTGTTTTCTCCTCCCTTTCTATTACTCCAGTCCTCAGAGATATGAAGCACCTGCAAGTCCATCATTACATCCTACCCTGTTGTTTTTTTCAACCCTCACATTTTAAAAGCCTTTAGAGATGAATTTAAAGACTGCTGTGACTCAGAAACCCGAGAGCCCCACAGTTCCCACCTATGACCTTAGCACTCATTGAAACTGTCTCAATATATCCTGCTAAACATTTACCCTAACACTTCCAGACCACTTCTACATCCCAGTATCAACAATAGAAAGATGGACAGTCCTCTGCCTCAGCATCACCCTTGCTTGGGTCTGCAGGGCAGCAGAGAAGAGCAGCAGGGCAAGAAAGGGTAAGTACACAGCAATGACAAGTGCAGCAGGCAGTTTGGAGGACAGCTACCCAGTAGACCTCTGGAACTTAACGCTCAGCCCCAGCACTTTCTCAGCCTCCAGATTTCTCTGGATTGCACTCCTTCACATTTCAGTGCACAAGAGATAAAAGTCATCCCAATGCAGAGAGTTATTAACACTCCTGAAATGTTATCAAGGGACTTTGAACAGCTAATATGTTCAGTATGGTTCTCTGCAGAGACTAATTTCTACTGCCTTCAGTATAACTGATTGTGAAACAGTAGGATGAGGCAGAGCCTCGCAAGACATTGGGAGAAACAGCTTTGAATCTTCACCCTGGCTTTTCCACCACACAAGTCCTCAAAGGCCTTTGAAAGCTTTGCTGCCTTTTCTCACCAGCATAGCCTAGTGCCTAGCAGTACTGAAAGGGTGTAACGTTGCCTGCAAGCAGTCCCCTAGAGCCCCGTTGGGCCTTGATCAAAGTTTGTTTTCAAATCCAGACTCATCTAGAACATGATTTTACCTTTAAGCATGATTATACCCTCTAGACCACATTTGAGGTTGTCCCAGTAACAATCTCTAGATTAGAATGACTGTGCATTTTGGATGATCTCAGCAAGACTGAGTATTCAATGCAAACGCACATTACAGTTGTTCTGAATCTAAGCAGCAGTAGACCTAACTTCTAGAAATAACCAGCAGAAAATCAGCTCACCTTGTTAAGAGCCTGTTCTCAAGCCATTCTTAACTTGGCAAAGTAGATGAGGACAACCATAGCCCTGAACACTACTCATATAAGCTACACACCTGAATAGCTGTTAGTAGTATTACCTTTCACTTTATCCCCTCACATAGCAATAAAAGATTATACAGCAAAGATAAGCTTGAGCTGCAAGAAGTGCAGTGAAAAGCTAGTAGGACTGTTAGAAGCCTCCAAAAGAAATTGGCATACATATCAGCAAAAGGAAGACTGGCAGAGATACAAGAGATTGATGAATAACTCATGAATAAACATCAGCAATTATGCATCTAATGAAACAGCAAGGCTATACTGGCCCAAGAACAAAAGGATATAAAACAAGCCTGACTACATCAGACTGTAAATTAAGAGAAGGTTTCAAACTCTTTCAGCGGTGTAATTCTGAAAGAGCTTTTAAAAAGAGAAGTGCAAGCAGTGCACAATGTCCAACAAGTGCCAGGACTACTAAATGCTTTCCTACCTTTGGCACATAGGTCAAGTGGAAGCTATTCACAGCAGACTGCTCCATGTACTAGACTAAATATCCCAAACAGAACACTATTTGCTTTGTCAAGCACTGCTGATCAAATTGTTGATGGTCAAGGACAGAAGTGATGGACAAGCATACTGTTAGGACTTCAGGATTAGAAGCACCAAGGATTGAAGGTAGAAGCTTTACTAAAAGCATCAATATCAGGATTCAATTTATAGCAGAGCTGCTCCAAAAATAATGCCTCCTATTATATTACGGTAACCCACAAGTTCAAAGGCAGATGTTGTATGTATGACAGGAGAGGTTGAACCTTCCCACCAATATTCTATTACATTTCGTTGCCATGGGGCAGAATAGGAGCAGTCTGACAAAATGGCACCTGACATGGAAATGCTCATGAAGCAAAAGTGTGGAACTGAATTCCTCCATGCTGAGGCACCCATTGATATTCATCAACATTTGCTGAACATTTATGGAAATCAAACAGTGGAGGGGAGTACAAGGAGGTGGTAGGTGGTGTGTTTCAAATGTGGTGACAGTATGTCACCTCCACTGGTATGGAAAACAGGCTCTTGTTCATCGCTAGCAAAAATGCAGAGCTAATGGTGATGATTATGTTGAAAAATAGCATTTTGTAGCAGAAAATTTTCACTATCAAACAGGGTTATTGTGCTCTTTGTATCTGTTGTAGTTGCCATGAAAATAAATAGGAAGTATTACTTTCAGAGTTATTTGCATAGTTTACAACCCTTTTCCATTTTGGATATACTTAAGCTGCATAATTAGCATTGAACCTGTCAACATGTGTGCCAGCCAATTGATTTAGCTTCAAAACATAATTACTTTTCTTATGCTGTTGAGGAAAGAAAACAAGGAATACATTTGTTATGGTATTTCATTAAAACACATTGCTATTGATATTGGACTCAATTCAGTCTTGGCATAAACTAGGTGTGCCAATAGGGCTGGATGTGGGCAAACAACATTTATAATTTAGTCATAATTTGTTTAACCTAACCTACCTCACTGAACGTGGTAACAGTAACACAACTGAATGATGCTTTAAATCTATGGGTTCAGGGCAAGCCTGATGAGACCACCGAGTCAGGGAAATAGATGTTTGGTCACTGTGTGGATCTGACAGCAATGGTATGCTGCAGAAGAAAATAGTTCCCCTAACTAATCTCTTAGATCACTTAAACAAAAATCATGCTAGACAGTGAGCAACAAAAACTTTTTTTTTACTACAGAATGACAAGGAGGTTTTCAGTGCTAATTTAGCTGTTTTTAAGCTACATACCAATGGATAAGAAACAAAGCAATCCTTCCAGATTTACACCACTGTCACTGAGCACAGAATACAGACTGTAAAGTAAGTATATGAAGTATGTCACAACTAATAGGGTAAATGCATAAGGTGAAGATGTATTTGAGGATAGAAAACCGAATGAAGTGTATTTTGAAGAAGGAGACTGAAAAGGAGAGGAAGACAGGCAACTCAAAATATTAGGAATATATTAGGAAGAATGAAGACCAACAAAACAGACATGTGAAATGCACAAAAGAATAAATAAGGCCCAGAAATTAGAAAGGGTTACGAGGACCTAGAGAAAAAATTAGCCATCTTACAAGAGTTTTTCCTCACAATAGTTCAGTAGAACATAACTTTGACAGGCATTGCAGGAGAAGAAGAAAAAAAAACTGAATTGTCCAGAGCAGAGGGAGACATCCACACCCAGTTGTGTGATGGGGGGGGCCATCAGATTTCTCTATGGATAAACAACCATACATTAGGAGAGGCTCCTTCTCTAACTCAGACTACGAATTCAAAGTGCTGTACTATACCTCAGAAGTGAGTGAGCTGGTCACATGCCTCACTCCAAATGTGCACCAGTGATTAAATCAGCGAGGCAGAAACAATATCATTCATTCACTTAAGGCACTGGAGTTCATGTTGTAGGAGTTGAGGTAAGGCTGGTTTGGCATCTGACCCTCTCATGTAATCACCTTTGTCTTGGAATGGACAACAATGGAGAAGATCTGCGCAATGGACTCATCCAAGTGAGTTTGAGTTTGTTAACCCTGGAGGTGTCACACACACCACTTTCACACTTGCTTAAGAGACAGTAAATTATGGTCTCTTATGGTTAGAGCGATACTCAGGTCAAAGAGGAGATTAGATTGCACAGCCTGTTCCTTCATGATTTATGGACAAAGCACTTTGTGCTGGTGCAGGGAAGAGGCATCTCTGCACCATACATTGTGATGCACCAGCACGAGCTGAAGTGGAGATTGGCAAGGGGAAAGCAGAAAGCTATTATTTCTGAGATTGTACTGTTCTGGGACTACAGCTACTCTGCAAATTGAATTCATATTGGTAATATGTAGTAAGAAAACTATTTTTCAGAAAGAGAAAACTTCCAGTCTGTTCTCAGCTGTGTTGAGAACAGTACCATATTTCAGAACAAACAGTATTAATTTTCCTTCTCCCTGCTTAGATTAAAATAGGATTTAATTCTATGACCAGAACAAATACCATTAATAACTCTGGCTTATTCCTTGACACAATACATAATAAAAATGTACCGTCTGGTTTTGTGTTTTCATTCCATCTGTAGCATAGGTACATTTGGGAACTGAAGTCAAAACATCTTTTCACAGTGATCAAATAAAGCAATGATGTTTTACAGATATTACATGCATGGTAAAGAGGATAAAAAAAATGCTTTTTTTTAACAGCTACCTCTCTTGCAAGGGTACCATTTTCAAGGGCTGACCTAGAGGATAAACTTCCTCTTGTCCTGGGGGACTTAGAAGGCCACTGTAGGAAACAAGTATAAAGGAAATACATAAAGAGAAGAAAATAAGCTTTCATCATTGTCTGTTCCTTTCATAATAAGGAGATTGCTATGACAGCAATTGTGGTTCCTGAGCCTGGAGGTTACAGCTCAGTTGAGGACTTGAAACACTGTTTGAAATTACTGGTGATTTAAAATATATATACATATCAGAAAGAAAGAGAGGGAGGAAGTAATAACTCTGTATGCTTTTGTTACAGGCAAAGTTTGCTGAAACAATTGTTTGCTTAACACTTGTCCCTTTGCTGCCAAATATAGAAGCCACAATCCACAGTGGAAGATCACAGAATCACAGAACTGTAAGGGATAGAAAGGACCTCCAGAGATCATCGACTCCAATCCCCTTGCTCATGCCCATTCCCTACAGCAGGTCAAGTAGGTAAGTATCAGGGGTGACTTCAGAAAATCAAGTGCAAGCAGATACAAATGAGGTTCACGAAATTAATGGAGAGAATTCACTTCACCAATAGAGAGACAAGCTTAAAAAATTCCAAAAATACATTTTACTTCTGTAGATATGCATACATCCTTTGTAAATAATACATTATCAGAACCAAGCTTATTGAGTTTGCCAGACATATAACTGAAGTTGTGAAATTACACTGTGTCCGAGACTTGATGCTCCAGTTGAATCTATGACAGTGGAGATCTGAACTGACAACAGAGACCCAGAAAAGAAGTGGTTTTTTTGGTTTTTTTTGTTTTTTTTTTTCCTCTATGCCCAGAGGCATTTGCACATCTGTGGAGAATAACAATTGCTTTTATCAGCAAATTCATTTGCTTGCAAGTGGAAACTCCTATCACTTGTACATTTGGAAGTACATGACTAGAAGGAATATTCAGAGTAAAAACAAAAACAAAGAAAAACAACCTAATCTATTATTGAGAATCAAAATGTCTGGTTACAGTGAGATGTTGAGAAATATTACTGCTCTACTTAGGGGTCTTCAGTGTGAGGGGATTTTAATAGATCAGGAGAACAACTCAAGCTGATCAAAAGAAGTTGTTTTTTGAGAATCATCATTCTTGCTAGCTCAGAATGGAGAAAAAGAAGAATTGGACAAAAAATTCTGGTCCAGCTGATATAAATGATCATCAAGAAAAGTTTTTAATTATTTCACTTTAATTTAAAAATATTGAAATATCTTGGCTTGTTTTTTTTTGTTTTGTTTTGTTTTTTTTCTACTGTGCATTACATTGAAACATAAGTGAAAAGTCATTTCAAGTTGAAAATATTGGAAAAGTAACTTGTATCTAAACTATTACATTATATATACTGCTAATTAAGAAAGAAATGAGTAGGAAATCAGTAAAAAACAGTAGTTTAACAAAACATGGTTGATTTTTGAGAACAGAAAATAAATCATTTATATTAAACAAAAATATTCAGTTCTAAAAAAAAATTTGGCTGGTATGTATTCAGGTCAGTCAATTTTAAATGAAGAAGCTTTGTAAAAACAAAATAAAATTATTGTTTACTAAAATAAATATCTTCCAAAATTTGCATTCATATTTCAAAATTGGTATATACTTTATAGTTAAAACTATCACCTAACTTTTTTCAAAACGTGAATTCTAAAAATTGCAATTTTCATTATAATAATAAATGCTTAGGGATATTTTCCTCAGTGGAAATTTAATTTGGAATACAAATAAAAAAACAGATTTTTAGAAATAAAATAAGTTGAAATTATGAAATCTATAAGTATAGTTTTATTCCTACTGCAGTTGACATTTTTTCTCTTAAGTTTGATTGTGTTGAATTTCCATCATAGAATGGTTTGGACTGGAAGAGACCTTTTAAGGTCATGTTGTTCCAATCCCCTTCTGTAGGCAGGGTCACCTCTCACTATGCCAGGTTGCTCAAAGCACCATTCAAAAACCAGACTGGATTATATTTCTTTATAATACAATATAATTTATTCTTGTTGCTCAGTAAAGTACTTATGATGGAGTAGGTTAGATGAGAGTCTTAAAATTAATAAGCATATATGTTATATTTTCAACTTTTTTATATGTACAATGTTTTTGGTTGAGTTTTTCTTGTTTTCTTTTTGATTTTTGGCCAGGATTTAGCAAAACAAGAACTTAAATATTAGGGATTCTTTGCCAGAGGGTGGTCAGGCGCTGGAACAAGCTCTCGAGGACCATGGTCACAGCCCCGCACTGCCAGAGGTCAAACAGCATTGAACAATGCTCTGAGACACAGGCTTTGGGTGGTCCTGTGTGTAACCAAGAGCTGGACATAATAATCCTTGTGCATCCCTTCCAACTGAAGATATTCTGTGATACCAAGTAAATAAATTTAAGGTCATAACTGCAACATTCATTCTTAAGGAAATGCATTTGTTAAGTGATATCCTTGTTAACTAGGATTTCAGTATAATAGTTAGCCTATAACCATGGTAGTGCCATGGCACTGGAAAGCTGTGAAATATCACATGTAGCTGTCACGTTAGGCTGCCTGAATTTTCACACCACAAAACAACGTGACACTTTTATAAAGCTGTGGGAGAACATTGAAAATGCAATGGAAACTCGCAGCTGGAGCTGTACCAGACCAGTCAGGTCACGTCCCAGCACCAATTATGAATACACAACCCATGCTTCCCCAGCAGAGGACATGCTGCTGTGACACTTCTACCCTATAGGGTTCAGGAAGGTTGCTGCATGAAGAGCAGCCTCCTCCTCTCAGGCATGAGGATCAGTCATCACAGGGTGATTACAGCAGCAGCTGGCTTTTAACAATAGCAGGACAGCAGGCTAAGCTCCTCCCTGGAGTAATTCCATTGCCCAGTATTATTCTTCCTTTTATTGTAAACAAAATTGGACGTGTCACCGTGCTTTCCAGGCAACACTGCTGCAAATTCATGTGGAGACCAGAAACGGATAAGACAGAAAGCAAAAATAAGCAACAAATATACATATCATTGACATGATCATCCCTAAATAAATTCAAGTCAGAGAAACAGAAGAATTATGGTGCCAAGGAAAGAACGAACAGTATCAGAGTAAGTAAATTTTATTTCCCCTTATTCAGGGAAAGAATGCTAAATACTTCTGGGAGCTCAAAAACTTGTTTTTAAAGAAAGAGAGCTAAGGTAGTTAAGTAAGGAATTTATTACTGATCTCTGACCATGCTGTCCCAGTACAGTTGGGAGCCACTAGATAAATACTAATGCAGAAACTCACATTACCTCAGCCACCAGCAAGCCTGAAAACCACTTTTGCCAGGATCACCCTGCCATTGCACAACAGGTGAAACACAGTATCATAGTTACGCAACCAGCACTGAAGGTCATGTTAAAAACAGGAGTAAGAACTTCCTTTCCACAACAGTGCCTTGTCAAGCCCTGAGCAATTGGAGGTGCCACCAGAAGCACAATAAAGTGCTTCTAAGCAAACATAAGAAAAATGAAGTAAGTAAGTGAATGACTAGCTTAGCTTTTACTTCAGAATACTGTAAGACCAATAGCAAACTGAGCCAAAGACTTTTTTCCAAAGGAAAGGATACTCCTGAGGTTCTCACGATTCACCTGACATTTTCTACTTTCACTTTTCATTTATTTTCACTTTCAGTGCATAAATATTGTAGTTCTTAAAGGAGTTCTTATTTTACCATGAAAAGAGGAATCTCTTCATCCATGTAATTCCTCTGTTGGCTGCTTGTTCTCCATTCACCTTGCAACAGTCATCACCTAACCATAAACCTCACTGTTTTAAGTCTTCTAAAACCAGTCTCACTAGGCCTCACTTATCATTTGCTACTCTTCTTTGAAATATATTCTTCATGCGAGCAATCAGATCCCACAGGCTGACAACATTGGTTTTAACACATGATAAGCACTAAACCAGTTCTCCATGAGGACTTTTTCCTCAATACCAAATGAACTTCTAGTGAGGTTGGAGAGGGAATTGTGCTTTCTAAACAGATCTCTGTTCCGGTATTTCTGAAACTTGCAAGGAGGTGTGGTAAACTCCTGTTCCAACAGGTGCAATTTTCTCATTTTGTGTTTCTCTCTTCTATTGGCTTGCTAGCAATAACTACAAGTTGGTCTGAGAAAAAATGACGACGATGGCACACAGCTGTCTAAGAGCCACGTGCCAACGTTGGTGCAGCAGTGGCTAATTTTATTAAGCAGCTATAAACAAGGAAGAAGGATACAGAAACATTGTATTCTGGAAGGCATAGCGTTGCACAGTTCTGTCCATAACAGGACATGAATCTGCATTTTTGCTTCATGGATACACAAGATGTGAACCCTCAAGTCTGAAGTCTAATCTAGGAAGGATGATCTGAGTCTTCAAGACCACTAAGTTATCATTTAAGAGTTATTCTGTAACTGTGACAAACTCTTAGCGTGTCAGCAGTCATAAACAAATACCCTTGTATTCATGACTTTGTCCCATAACTCCTTATGAAAATATTTGCCCTGCAAAGAGGTGCAATGAAAAGTATAAAATGAGAGATGAAAAGCCATGCAAAGCTCAAATAAATACTCACTTACACTCATTGAAATATTCATTTTGACAAAATTTTTCAGAATGTTTTCAAATCAAAATGAGCTATAAATTACCACTAGGTCTCTGAAAGGTTTTGTGCCATGTCAGCCTCTTCAGAAAAATGTCTGCTGACTTTCTACATGTCAAGAAATCCATAATATTTAAAACAAAATTATTCAAAAAAGATGTTCCAGCTGAGGTTTTCCAACCAGTTGTTTTCTAGGAGAAGTTTCAAATCACAGTAAAGAAAATGTCAACAAACAAGCAGAGCACTCACAGTGGAAACTGTACAGGGACTATAGGCATGCTAAAATTACCTAATGGAGAAGCCAATACCTGCCACAGAGCACTAAATACCTGTCTGGGAAAAAAAATAAATTTAGTACTCTGTTGCATTCACATTTCACTGAAGTATAATTAAGCAAAAAAGCTATGACAGCTTTAATCAGATAATTGCAGCAAAGCCAGATATGGTCCTGCCTGGGGGAAATCCTGTTAGGAATACATTTTGATTAAAAAGAGAGACTAAAGAGACTTGGGAAAGGTTATTTGTATGGAAAAAAACAAGGTTCATAGGTCAATACAATCCACACCCCTCAAAAAATATGTTTTGATCTGCCTCTACTGAAGGGCCTGGACACTGAGCTAACTGCAGCAATGATGTACTAGGTGTCAGACATCAGCTGTCAATGTCACAGCCAGCTACACAGGTTTGGGAAGTGTCTTGCACTCTAAAAGTTCTGGCTTCCATGCATTGCTGCAGTACAAACGCTGTATGCTAATCTTCATTCTTCTAGCAAGGTAATTTTTCCCATAGGCTTTTCACAACTGGACATGAGCATGTGTAAGCTTTTGCACCTCTGTAATTCTGAACGCATCTGAGCAACAGCAGTAGCATGAGCACGATGCAGATGTGCTGGTGTTACCTTGGGACTGGACCCACTTGCACTCTCATTTGAGAGTACAGTTCTTCCTTTTTGTGTGTAGCCTTAGAGCTAGAGCTTGGCAAGTATGACAGGAAACGTAACCTTGAACTAGTACTGCTTGCCTTGGCAAACCACTCATGCCAGTGCCCAGCAGTATCTCTTTGTGCTGTGATACACTTACTAGGAATCAGACAGACTAATTCAGTGATGTATTTTGTCATCTTCATTTTCATTGTTATAAACAAAATAATAATAACAGTAATAATAATAAAGGTTACCATCTCATGCTCCATGTTTCTTTCTAGCAGTCACCTGTAGATTCATAAAAACTCAATTGTTGACCTCCCTAGCTCCGGTGAAGTATATTTTCTAAGTTTCAGATGAAACAACCCCACATAACAGGATTAGAAAGGAAAAATAAATTTCTGATATTGATCTATTTATCTGCCATTAAGAACTGCAAGGGAACCCAGCAGAAATTTGATAATATGCCTCACTTACCAACAGTTAATGGGTAGAAAACAACATATTAGTTGAGCACTCCTTTGGGTGAAGAGCCTCTTGCATTTAGAGCAGGTACCTCAAATGCTGGTGATTTCACTCCTATTTCCTGCTGTAAATAAAAATAAAATGTTCCTAGGGGACGAGGGTTACCAGAGCCTGAAGACAAATTTATCAGCGCAGAAAGGAGTGGGCACAGAGCTGTGCTTTCTGTCTCAGAGGAGTCCACTTTCTTCAACAAGCTGAGCACTTGCAAGGGGCATGTTTGCTACAGCATGCAGGAGCAACAGAGAACAAGTTGAAGATAGCACAGGTTTCAAAGGACAAAGCTCTGCAGTGTTGGCTGCACTGAGGAAGAAAATGGAGCAAGCAATGGAGTGGGAAGCAGTCCTCAATATAGAAGAGCCATCGCAAATGCAGGACAGCCAGGAGATCAGGCCCAGCCAGCACAGGTTTACTAAGAGCAGGTCCTGCTCAACCAATCTCATTTCCTTCTATGATCAGGTGATCTACCTGGTGGATGAGAGAAAGACTGTTGATGTAGCCTACCTAAACTTCAGCAAAGCTTTTGACACTGTATCATGTATTATTCTCCTGGAGAAGCTGGAAGACTGTGGCTTGGACAGGTACACTTTTTGATGGTTAAAGAACTTGCTAGACAGCCAGACTCAATAGTCACAAATGGAGTTAAATCCAGCTGTTGACCAGCTGCAAGTGGTGTTCCCCAGGGGTTGGTATTGGGGCCAGCCCTGGTTAATATTTTTATTGATGATCTGGATGAGGGAATTGAGTGCACCCTCAATAAGTTTGCAGATGACATCATGTTAAGGGGAGGTGTTCATTTGTCTGAAGGTAGCAAGACCCTACAGAGGGATCTGGATACAGATTTACGGTGTGAGGCCAATGGGATGAAGTTCAAGATCAAGCATCTGGTCCTGCACTTAGGTCACAACAACCCCATGCACCACTACAGGCTTGGGACAGAGTGGCTAGAAGAATGTATGGAAGAAAAGGACATACGAGCATTGGCTTGGCTGAACATGAGCCACTGGCATACCTAGGCAACCAAGAAGGCCAACAGCATCCTGGCTTGCACCAGAAATTATGCAGCCAGCAGGAGCAGGGAAGTGATCATTACCCTGTACTCATCTCTGGTGAGTCTGCACCTCAAGTACTGTGTTCCGTTCTGGGCTCCTCACCGCAATAAAGACATTAAGGTCCTGAAGCATGCCTAGAGAAGGGAAACAAAGCTGTGAGAGATCTGGAGAACAAAGCTGTGAGAGATCTGGAGAACAAGCCTTATGAGGAGCAGCTAAGGAAACTGGGGTTGTTCAGTATAGAGAAAAGGAGGATCATGGGAGAACTTTATATACTTTACTATATATTTATTACACTCTACAACTCACTGAAAGGAGGCTGTAGCAAAGTGGGCATTGACTTCTCCCAGATAACTAGTGACTGGATGAGAGGGAACAGCCTCAAGTTGCACCAGAGCATGTTTGAGTTGGATATTAGGAAATAATTATTCTCAGTAAGAGTGGTCAGGCACTGGAATGGGCTGCCTGGGGAGGTGGTGGAATCACCTGGAGGTGATTGAAGAATTGGTTAGATGTGGTGCATAACTACATAGTTTAGCGAGCAATATTTGTGGGCAGACAGTTAGACTAGATGATCTTAATGATCTATTTTCAACCTTTATGGTTCTATAATTCTATGATTCACATAGGGCCACTCCTCTCTCTCCATTCCACCAGAAAAGCTGTAACCATTTTGCTGAGGTATCAGTGTGAAGATCACCTGCCACCAGAGCCAGATGCAGGAGTGCAAACATCTCACTGCTTTCGAAGAGAAATGAGGAGAGGAGGCTGCAAATCTATCAGGATTTAAGGATCTTGCTGCAGGATGACACACTGCTGGCATCCAGGAGTTTGATAATTCTGACAGCATCTAAACTGCATCTTTACCGTAGAACAATGAAGAGAAGGTGAAGGAGTCAAAGGTAAAGGAGTCCCCAGAAGAAGCTTTCTCTCCTCTGTAGAGGAGGAGATATGATTGGGGCTCAACAGCTGGTAGCAATCTTTAAATAACTGTCAGCTACCCCTGTTGTCTCCTGGTTGCAGTTGCAGCTGTTGTAACTAGCAGTGCCATCTACCTCAGAGGCCCTGGCCAGGAACCCACCTGTTTTGTTACCTTTTTGCCTGTGTTGTTTTTTTTTTCCCTCTCTGATTTTTCCAACCCTTTCCTCTGGCACAGGCTCATGGCTCCTCTTCCTCTCCATGATGAGAGCAGTTTTGGCAGCATCCAGTCCTCAGGCAGGGACAGATTGGCTGCAACCACTTGTTCTCCACAGCCTCTCATTTTAGATCTGAAACCAAGTTGCTTCACCTGTTGCAGTGGCTTTCCCCATGGCTCTCCTCCAGTGCATAACAAAATGAATTTGGAAGGTTTTTGAATTTGCTTTCTTTCAATCCAAGCAGTTCATGCCACTGAATTCATTAGCTAAAGAATCACTGCCCCAAATCCACTGTAGGTTTCTGTAATTCCTTCCCTAGGGGCACTGAGCAGTTTCTAGGCAGGATAAAGAAACAGAGGAGTCTGGTCTCACCTGGCTGTAACAAAGGTTTCAGATAAGGTATTACCTCATGATTTCCAGGTGGAGAAAATCATGCAGGGCCCTGAATGGGATAGCCAGGATATCCATTAAATGCCAACATTAAATCCTCCATTCAGAAATCAGGTTTGCTGTAGGCAACAGAGATTTAATGACTACTGTGGCATAAGAATAATTACACTGATCCACAGAGCTGTGCAGCATGAGTTTAATATTTCTGAAAACCATGTGTGACGTGGCTGAGAACAAAATTCTTTGTTCATCAAAGAAGTAGGTGCATCCAGGACACAGCATATCAGTGTTGATTGGAGCTTTTGCTCTAACCTGCCCATATCTGCTGAAAGGTGACCAAGTAACCTGAGCTGCAAAACATCTGTCCCTGTTACCTACAAAAGCTCAACCTCATGACAGTGATTTTAAGATCACAAAATCAAACCTGATAAAATCATCTGCAACTCACACCTCCAAAATCAAGCATACACGTGCAACAGTCCATCATAAAAATCTCATCACAGTCTGGAGCTTGGGGACTCCAGTTTTAGTTTCACAATAATTAAGTAAACTGACTGATCTGAAACGAACATTTCCAAGCACATACCCAAATTATCAGGTGTGTGTTAGGATAAAAGACATTATGAAAGAGTTCAGACCCTAACAGAGCAATAATTACAGATGCTAACAGGCAGACGAGCACTGCTTTCATTTGTTGGTAACCAAGCTAACAGAAAAAAACCTCAGGACATGTGGACATTAGTTTTAGAAAAACTAATTTACTAGTTCCTTCTGGTTAATTTAGATTATCATAGAGTCATTTGAGCTAGAAGAGATGTTTAAAGGTCATATAATCCCTGAAATGAGCAGAGACACCTACAGCTTGATCAGGTTGCTCAGAGCCCATCCAATCTGACCTTGAATGTCTCCAATGATGGAGCATCCACCACCTCCCTGTGAAACCTTTACCACAGCCCCACCATTCTATTGTAAAAAACTTTTCTAAACATATAAACCTTTTAGTTTGAAACCAAGAGGTCTGTAGACCAAAAAGGACCTTGTAGAAGTAGACTGAAGAAAACAGACCAAAATGCACTTTGGAAATGATAGTGCAGAAGTATAAATGCTCAGAGGTATGCAAGCTAAGAAAATCCAGCAGAAAAGTAATTGTACCCCTCAAGCCTAGTGTAAGGAACCAGAGTAATATAATCCACTCATAGAAAGTGAGTTTCTTTGACAAAAATACAGATTTTTCAAATGACTCTGATTTCACAAGGCAACATTTATAGGACAGTTTACGGATTAGCTCTTTTCATCCCTCAATATGGGAAGACAAACAATTTCTATGCAGCGAGAACTTCATTACTTTTCTGAGATACCCTCTGAACTAGGGAGATATAAACTTCTGGGGTTTTATGCACTTTATAGGCGCTGTTTCCAGTTACTACAGGGACTTATTGCCGAGTGGCATTGAGATAACGGACTTTTGCCTTTACATTCATCTACCCACACTGAATTTCAACCAGTGGTCAGGCCATCTGTAAGCACTGCTTTTATCAGGAAGGCCTGCATTTCATTTCTTCATCAGAAAGAAAGGTTTATGGAGTTTGCAACAGATTAGCAAACAGTCCACTCCCACTTCAGACTGCACAAAACTACATGAAGGTTCTTCTCCAGCAAGCCTGTATTTGAAGAAAACAAAACTGATGGCAAAATAAAACTGAAAGCAATTTTTCTTCCCCTTTCCTGTATGGTCCCATCTCAGTGAAAGTCTGTAAGGCGAGAACAGATCCAGTCTTTCTTGTTCAGCTGCTGCTCACAGCCACAGTCAAGAGCAAGCATCCAGGCATCAATGACAGGTACAGCCCTGCTGCTGCAGGCTTCACACACTTTTGTTTTCCACATCTTGCAGACCTGATATGCTTAAAACTGAGTCAAGACCTGCATCTCTGCCATGCTTCCTTCATCGAGTCCCATGAATTTTTTGTGGCAGTTGGGGCACACAAAATAAGGTAGCAGCGCTGACTGTTTTTTCTCCATATCCACAAAAAGGCAGTTTCAGCTCATATCCTCACTTATGGACACTGAGTTACATTACCAGCCCAAGTGTCCTCTATTAGCGGCAGCTGCAAGTGAGCACTCACCTCTACGCTCACAACATGGGCACCAAACAGTTGATATTAGCACAGTGAGACAGTGGGCGGTGCATTTCAGAAGAGGTGACAGCAGCATGAAAGACAGGACACATTCTGGGCAAACATGCGCAGCTGTCTCACCACAAAATGAAGAGCATCTTGATCAACTCACCCATGCAGACTGGCTAATGATAGTGACTGTTGAGAAGTGGAGTTTTGTAGCTGAGTATTTGCTCTATCAAATTGTGTTACTGTGCCCTGTGCATCTGTTGTCTTTTCCATGGAAATAAATAGATGGCCCTGCTTTCAGAGTGTCCTATGTACTATAAAATGTCTGCACCTTTTACCATGATTGCTTTTATTGACTTAGATGTTTCTGAAATAAAATGAGTAATTAGATAAAAGCAACTTGCTACCTGGAACTGAGTAATAATTTATAAGCATTCTCCAAAACATGAACTGATTCTGACACTTGTCTTAGTTATTTACAGAAGAGAGAGAAACTCATATCAAATGTGCTCTGAAATCTACTTATGAGGGCAAGATGAGAGACAGACAACCTAAAACACAGAAACACTTCTTGGAAAAAAAAAACAAGTAGGAATAAAACTATTTCTACTACCTTCTGTATTGCAGCATTTTACCAATAGTAAATACAATATATGTTCTTTCGTGAACTAAAGCAGCTGAATGCACATCTTCTCAAAACCAAACAGTGTCAAAACATGAGAGCTTCACTCATGTTTTATTTATATACTCTTAGCTATGGACCTAAAAGCATACTTTTCTAGAAGGGGAATAGATCGGGGAAATAATGATTCAGATAATTACCTGAATTGCAAACGATTTTTCTATTGGGCATTTTCTGATGCATTTTTGCTGTTAGTCAGTAACATTATTAAGTCATTTACTCTCTCAAAGACTTGAATGTTAGTTAAGAATTGTAAATGACTGCTTAGAGGTAACACAGCAGCTAAGTCACACAGCCAATTAGACAGGTTTTTCCCTGTCATCACTGATATGTTAGAATAGTTTGCAGGTGGGACAGAACAGTTATCCAATAAATTCAGCCTTAAACAAATTATCCATTCCTAATAGCTGAGCAAAAGCTTTTTATAATCCCTCATAGAGTGGTTTTATCTTCATGGAATTTAAAGCAATTTACATATATCAATAGAAGCAGACTTATAAAATTGTCTGTCTTTAACATATTGAGCTGAACTTACCAGTGTTACATAACCATAATTTTCAGTATGTATGAGCTTGATCAAATAGGTGTTAAAAACTACTCTGGAAACCTTCAATGACATATGGAGAAAAGTCATACAATCATTAAGGTTGTAAAGTCCTTAAAGATCATCCAGTCCAACCATTCACCTGCCACCAGTGTTGCCCACTAAACCATGCCCCTAAGAACCACATCTATGCAATTCCCAAACATCTCCAGAGACAGTGACCCAACCACCTCCCCAGGCAGGCAATTCCAGTGCCTGACCACTCTTACTGAGAATTATTTTCTAATGTCCAACTCAAACATCCTCTGGTGCAACTTGAGGCCACTCCCTCTCATCCTACCACTAGTTATCTGGGAGAGGAAGCCAATGCCTGCTTTGCTACAGTCTCCTCTCAGGGAGTTGTAGAGGGCAATACGGTCGCCCCTGAGCCTCCTCTTCTCCAGGCTGAAGAATGCCAGTTTCCTCAGCCACACCTCTTAAGACTTGTGCTTCAGATCCCTCACAGCTTCTATACTTTGCCTTTTTTCAGTGACTCATTAGGGATATTCTAGAAGGAGCTAGAAACCATTAGAAAGCTTTTAGTATTATAACAAATTCTCTCTCCAACTCCTTACCAATTGACTGTGGCAGTTTTCCTTTTCACTACTCAATATCAAGATGGGGCCAGATACTAAATACCTTGGGACGTATCCATAGAGCGTCACAGGCAGTACTACATTTATTCATGTTTGATCTCATTTTGTATCAGCATCTTTAACATGTAACCCATAAAGGAAAATAAATTTAATAACAGCCGCTCGTGATTTAAAACTGCAGGAGGAATAATTAAGATTAGTAGCAGACAGTTTCTGAATGAAGATGTACAGTGCATAACCCAAGTTTATGAATCCATTTTATCCAAATGATCAGTAGCACACATTTTTCTGTTGCTGGAGTTCGAAGAGGATGAAAAATCACACTGGTGTATTAACCATTCAATCAATGTGTATGGTAAAAAAAAAAAAAAACCCGTTACTCAACATTGTGACTCAAAGACTGAAGATGAAAAACACATGCTTTATTTCTCACACAGCTGGCCTCTAAAAATAAATATTTTTGAGAATTTTGACACAGTAAATGGACAGAAGATCATCTTTACATTCATGCAGCTTATTTAAGCCCTGTTGTCTGGAGTCTCAAAGAGTGTATTTTAGCTATTCATTTTCCTTTCAGAAATTTCATTTCAAAAGCACCGTAGGAACAGCTATTTTAAGCTTGCATATATCACTGAAGGAATGGCAGTGCTAACCCACCGACAAAGCTGCTTAAATGTACCCTGAAAACAAGCTCAGCAGATAAGAAAGGGAAGACAGTTTCTATTAGATACTCATCCTTCAGGAAATGTTTGAGCTTGTGTTGTTCAGTGAGCGCTTTCAAACAGTGCACACTACCCACGCCACCCCAGAACTCTTACTGTGTACAACTTTCCAGATGCATTCTAGTTTGGTAAGCATATTTACATGGCAAGATATCAATGAAATTCTGTAGGTGAGATGAACTTCAAGAAGTGATAATAGACCACAGCTCAGAGATCTCTTACTATGCTCTGAGGAGGTTTAGAAATAAGTTTGTCTTTCATATGTCCTGTTATCAGACAATAACATCCTTCACAATTTTATGCTCCAAAAAACTCCTGGCAACAGTAAAGAACAAAGGACCTTGTAATTGGCTTTTAAGAACAATAGAATTACTTTCTGTATGTAAAACAATTCTGTAAAGGTTACTGTTCAAGGCTGTGTATTTCATCTTATACTGTATTAACCAACTACAATCAACTTGGCACCCCAAAAACCATGGATCAGAATGCACATAAGGCAGTTCATTCAAATTATTCAAACATAAGCTATACGTGGTTTTCATGCTACTTAAAAAGCTCAGTTATTTTAACATCCACAAAGCTAATAGCCTGTTAGGTGCCTGCAACACCTCATCTGTATTCATACTCATTATGTTTAGAGGCAAAATGAAATACAAATTGCACAAACCCAGGAAATGCATTCCAGAATAACTCCTCTATACTGAAATAATGTTCAACTGAACATAACAAAAACAAACCTTTCCCCTTCCTTTGCTGTGTCTGTGCATTTACATTATTTACACTTACAGCTTGACTATCCAAAGATTTTAGTTAAAAGTTGCTATTACTGAGTATCAGTAAAGCCAGGACGCAAGGGGGTTGATTCAGACTCACTGTAAGCTGGCAGATACATAAACTAAGCCACATTTCAGCAGTTTGGAAGGCTCACCTGCTATATGAAGGAAGTACTACTGAAAGAAATTTGATAATCATCAGACAAATGAACATCTAATGTATATACAGCTTACAAGAAATATCTAGGCCTATCACAGGGTAGCTAGCAGAATTATATATTCTTATATAAAATTAAATATTTCAGGATAAGTCTTTAGCACATTGTTTTGAATATTTTATTATGCCACCAATCAACATTAACAACAAAGTCTTAAAATTATATACAAAGCACAAAAGGTACAGTTACACAATTGTAATTACAGACTCAGTAAGGCATTTCCTGAGTTGTATTTAAAAATAAAATTAAAAAGCAATATTATTGTATGTCTGCCTCTTTAGAGTGAATTCATTTGGATTAACAATATATGAGCAATGCTCCAAGCCATCCCTTACATACATTGTGTACTCCTAAAGAAAGTATTCTAGATTGGATCTCTATAGACTGTAGATTTCACTACTGACTTGGCCATTGACACTGATTGTGCTGGTCTGTCTCTTTGGGTCCCCATTTTCCTCATTTCCTCTGCTCAGAAGGCCAGATCATTCCAGCAGATCCAGTCTCATTTTCTGAGCCTTCCTCACACCTTGCAGAAAAGAAGTCTAATGCCTAGATTCCACAGTAATATAAACCTATGTGGTAAAAACTTGCTTATTTTTCCCCTGAATTACCAATGCCTGAGTGAAAAATTCTCACTCTATATCTTTTTATGTCACTGCTATGTCAAATCAGAATGATTAATTGTGCTTTATCAAGGTGTAAGTGCAGCATTTGGTCTTCTGTTCTTATTTCATGTCTTTTTCACCAGTTTTAACATGCCCATACCAACTATAGTACTTTACCTTCTATGGAAGGCTAGCTGACAGGCATTTTTCAAGCCAAGTTCTCTTGCCTCATATCAGTCACTGCTGAACACCTGTACCTGGTTTCAATTAGACAGAGCATAGCATCCTTATTTTGCAATCAGTTATCCAAGTTGATTCTAACAAGAGAGAAAATCTAGTAGACAGAAAAATTGACAAGATTTATACTGTAATTGATCAACTCAAAGGTAATACAGCTCCAGCACACTCAACTGTTACAACCAGCAGCTCTCTGGGCCCCTCAACTCCAATCCTTGACTTCAAAGACCAAGCAATCTCTACTCTGCAAGCAGCACGTATTGACGATTTTCATCCTCAGTAGGTCCACAAAAGCATGAATACCTCAAACCAGACACGTGTTCAGTAGTTCTCAACATCCCTGCTAAAATCAGGTTGATCTAGCAGCAGCCTTGGAAGAGGCGAGGCACCCACAAATACTTTTGAAAAACAAGTACTTTTTGTGTTTCAGTATCACCTTATGTTAAAATGCAGCTATAATCACACAATGTAAACAAGAAGATCCTATGTGAAATTTCTTCCAGGTCAAGCCTTGCCAAATCAGGCCCTCACCACAAATCCAGCATTTAAACCTCTTAATTCCTATGCTATGGGTTCTAATAAATGCACTGAAGTGGAGAGGATTCTACCTAGCACAGGTCATTTTTTTTTAAGCTTCTTTTAAGCTACGTTACCCATTTCCACATCACATGAATCTGTATCTAGTAGACAAGATATTACAGATCTGCTTCCTCCTTTCTTTTCATAGAGGTCAGCTGGTGGTTCCTTTGTGCAATTGAATTTGGCAGGTGGAAGTGTGTTTGTTTAAGCTGCACACAAGCTGGGGAATGCTGTTTTGACAGCTGATAGGTCTGCAGCATCCTTAGAGACTTCTAAAAACACATTGAAGGCTTCATTATTTACAAAGCTTTACAGCTGGAATGCACAGATCACCCATGGTTGATTTGTCAAAGGAACATTTGACCATATTTTAAGGTATCCAGGTTTTATAGACTTTGCATAAACCTAGAAAAGGATTTTGTCTCATCTTCCTATTATAGAAACTTTATTTTTCCTCTGCTGTTGATCATCTTTTTCATTGGATTATTTTGGGGGACCATATTTTTCTTTTTGTATTTTTAACCTGGTTTGGACATTTTCCCACTTTGTTAACTACAGTAGTTAAGAGACTAATTCTGGGTTTTCCTTAGCTCTATACAGAATCAAAACACAGTCATAGGGTGGCTGTGATCTCCTGAACACAACCATGTTACTGCATCATATTTCACTCATTTTTTTCTTCTACGCTTGCAAAAAAATATAGGAATATATACTTCACACTGCTATAGCAGAGCATTTTGTATCAGTTCTAATGTCTGTTTCCCCATACTCATTGTATTTCAGAACATATTTTCACTTGTTCTTTCCCATCCTCCAATCAAATAACATTATATATTCAGATGAAATTGCTAATATTTTAATTCCCCCTATATTTCCATTCCTCCAACCCCCCTTAGCTTAGGAGAAATGCTGGGGGATAGATTTTAGGGAACACCAATAGTCCATGTAGAAATCAGCAGGAACAGCAGGTGTTTGGCATCTCTGAACATCAAGCCCTAACTGCATATTCCTGCCAAGCTCATTGCTCAAGAACCTGAACACTTGTATCATATTGATGTTGCCAGGCTCTTTTAATTTTATTTCCACTGTGAGACTATGTACTGGATTTAAACTGCACTTCTGGAATTATCTAATTATATGGAAATCTCAGCACTCATCACATAATTCTAGTCCTCAAGTCCCTGGGAAAAAAACATGAGAACACCATTCACATGCCATCACAAGTGAAAAAGGCATTGCAAAATTCTTTGTTTTCTAAAGCATTACCTTAATTTAATTCCTTAGCTATAAGGGGATACAACTCACAATGCTCAAGATTCATGGAAATGTAAAACTTCAAAAATATTTACATTTTGTTCCTATTGCCAGCAGACAGTGCACACGGTCTGTACCAGATGAACCAGAAAACTTTCATTGTATTTTTTTTGTTTTTTTAAATTCACTTAAAGTAAGACTGTGCAATGTAACCAAACACTCCATAAAATCTCTAACTAGATACTGACAGCAACATTAACCACCACTTCCTGAAAGGTCTGTCATTTATCATTCACATAAATCTCCACAGAAGTTGATTTTTCCTCCGGCCAAGAAGCTGTAGTCTGATGCACAGACACAGTCAGAACTTCTGAGCTTTTATGTTATACTCTCAAATACACTGTAGTAGTAACAAGCTGAACATATATATGTGTATGTGTGCACAGTAAAAACAAAACAAACAAAAAAAGTATTATTTATACAAATTACTCAGAAATTAATTTCAGGTAGAGAGGGTGTCATGTTTGTAATCTGTTTATAGACAACTTGTAAATAGAGGGAGTTCGGGTTCACTGGATGTTTATTTGTTCAGCTCAGTTTTGTGTTTAATAAATTATTGGAACTTCTTCATATGGTTCTTAGCAAGTACAGATTTCACAACATTGGTCTAACTCTTAAGTCCAGAAAAAGAAGGCCCATAAGTTTTTTCCTTAACCCAATAATGGCCCAAACACAGCAGTGGCTCTGTCTATTCTGGAAGGTTTTCTTTTCTGTTGAAATGAAGAACCAACTGGACAATGTCCAGGCACAGGCTTCCTGCAGAGAAAGGTCAGTGCTGCCAGAGGAGAGCCTGAGTGTGCCTACAGCAGGTAGGCCTTGAGCCCTGTTGAGGTTTGCCAGAGTGGTGGAAGCTCAGACAGCATTGCTCACTTGATACTACAAGTGGAATTGCACTCAAAGAGAAGAAATTATATTTTGTCCGCTTCCTTCAGTAGCAATACATGAGATACAGTTACCTAGGAAGGCCACTCTCCTCTACTGCAGCACTGTGGGCTGTTCTAGCCTGCTTTTAATATTTGGTTACATCTGCTGTGCTGGAGCCAGCAGCAGCCTCAGCCAAGCACTTCAGATGCAAATGTTTAGGCAGTATAACCACAAGTCATGTGATATGGAAACATTTTTCCTGGACTTTTGTTATGGTTGCTGTTAGAATGTAAAGACTGAGATGGCTTTTTTACAACCTACTTTGTGATACTCAAGTGTATTTTGATCAGATTCTCTATCTTGCAGATAGATGACTCTAAGACTGTATATATTCTGTTTTCATTGTCTTTTTCAAATTAGATTTGGTGTAAATAACAATGCCTGTCCAAATTGAAATACAAGCTAGCATACTAAAGTACTTTTATTCTCAGAGCTTGCTTGATATACTTCCAACAACATTCAAACTACAATTTTGTAAACCAAAGATAGTGAAAGTCTTTAAAAGCTACAGTAAATTATGTAGAGTGTTCGAAGAAAGATTTGGATCCAGTATATTTCTTCATCATGTTTCATGTAGAAATAAATGCAGTTTGACAGAGAGAGAGAAACGTTGCTATTCAGTAACTGTCCTACCAGGAAAAAACAAGGATCAGAGAAAAGAAGTTTTCTGGTAGCAAAAAAAAAAAACAAAACATTTTTCCCCTCTTCTTTACATTTTTCCACATCAAACACATGCCATTCTCATGAGTACCAACACCAGCATTCCAACTGCTCTTATGGCAGAGATGCTCATCATGCATCCACATAATTTCAGTCCCGCCTGCATCTGGAGGACTCCAGAGATGAGCAAGGTAGAAACGCATTCTGTTCATCCTGCCTCAGTAATCCTCTCCTTCCTTGCTACTGTGAGCAAGGAAGAAACAAAAGCAAAAAGTAGACAAAACACATTCCTACACAAGAAGTAATTACTTTTTCAGTTGATTTTAGCTAAGAATGGACTTTGTTGTCAAGGCTTCTCCATTTTCATTTCAGCTACTTTTTCTTTTCGTATTGATTTATTTCTGAAACACTGTGACCTGCAGCAATTAGTGGTACTTGTCTGGCAGCAACGCAGTTTAAAACAGGTATTTTCTGAAATAGAGTGGGAGGGGAGGAACGGTAAACACTGTTCATGAAAAACATAGCCTGTTTTTTAAATGAGTACAGAAAATCTTCTGAAAGACCATATAAATGAGTTTATCTCAATCATAGCAGCAACAACTTTTTTCTGTTTTCCATCCCATCATACAAAATGCATGAGCAGCCTCAGACCAGTGTCCCTCCCAGAGCTGGTAAGAAGAACTTCAGTGGAGCATCTTACTCTTGCTATCTAGGTCACAAGGCCCTACTGCTTCATACTGCTTCATGCACAAATCAGCTTCCTGCAGAGGGGAATGCATAGGCACAAAGCAGTATCTTGACCTGTCTAACTGTCCACTTCTTCACCCAGCAGCGTCTTAAAAGACAAATGGAGAGAGAATGGTGTGGGGAACACCACCTTCTATAAGGATAGGCAGAAGCAAATGTAGTTACTTTACACACAAGAAAGGTAGCAGTCAAAATCCAGTAATAAAGAAGGAATCACTTACACCTTTCTGAAGGATGAGGGTTCACCAAACACTCCAAAGGAGGCAGTCTTCAAGTAGAGATGCTTCCTTTATGGCTACCAACCCTTAAAAGAGGTTAGGGAGGGGTGGAGCCAGTGTCTACCTCTTCCAGTCTCACAGTTGAATTGCTTCCACTTGGGTTCTCAGGGCTGGCTATATCCCTTCACCAAGTGCTCAGTCAGATTCAGGCCACAGTCTAATAGTTCCCTCTGACAACCACATGGAAGCAACAGGTCTCCAGTGTGGGTGACCTACTGGGTTATGTCCCCGAGAGAACCTCCAGACAAACCCCTTCCTGCAAACCAGCTTTGGGCTGGACACCAAGTTCTCTGACCTTCAAGACAAGGAAAGTACTCTGCATGTGGCTGTGGAAACAAGTTTTAGGCATAGCAAAGTTGAGAAACTCATCAGAGAAAAAAGCTCTGCATAGTCCAGGTGGGAAGAGATCAGGATTTAGAGATCTTCAAGTGGCTAAATATCAGCTCAGACATCTGAATCTATTTACTGGATCAGAATCCTATTCCACATCGCTCATTTCTTATGTCCTGTGAGAGACTAACATTGAGTTCCTGAATCTGTGGAACTGGAGAATAAATTCTCTTAATACACTTTAGAGAGCCACAAATTGCAGAGACAGCTGTGCAGGAAATTTATCTGAAGGAGCATTCCTCGAAGGTATTTCTGAGAATGGATATGTTAATACTCAAATACATTTTAGAGTTTCAAATAAGTTAAGCAATCACTAAGTTAGATTATACACGCACACACACACACAAAAAAAAAGATGCTCCTGAATACAATGGAGTATCTAATTGTGAAGGCAGTTAGAACAAGCAGTCTGCAATGCACTTGATTGCTACTGTGTGATGCAGTCATCAGTTACCTGATTAGGAATGCAAGGTAGCCATCAGCTGCCTTTTATTACTATGTGCCAGTGAATGTAAAGGGGAGAATTCAAAAAACAAATTGCTCCAAGTTGCCAGTGGGTACCTATTGCCTGGCGTTAAGAGGAATTTGAGCATTACTGTGTACACTGCAAGAGCCATAAAGGCATTAGGATATCCACAAGGCTTTTTCTGTTGGGAACACTTCCCAGGATTTAGCCATAACCCACCCATTAAGTCTGTCCTATCAGGAGACCTGTACCCAACATTAAGGAGAAATGCATTCTGTCTGGCCAGGGTTGGTAAGAAGATCCTTGAAGATGGCTTATGCCTTCAGTTACTGTGGCCAAACAAATATGGCTATTTTGACAAAAGCACTCCTTCAGTAGTTTCTTTGCTCATTTAGCAGGGCACTGCCATGCAGAGTTCAAGCAAACACTCCTAGCTGAGGGGCTGTGAGAAACACTCATATAAAATTGTCCCCAGTGATGTTCCCTACAGCTGCCTAACAGCAGAGCTTTGGAGGCTTAAGCCATCCTCAGGGCTAGATGATGTACCACTTAACATAGCTGGGAGGTGAGGCTCAGCTGAAAAGCAGTCAGACTGCTTACAACTGTCTCTCCATACCCATCAACTGGGTTATATTATAACTGTCTTTCCTTAAGAATGTTTTTTTAGGTTCTTTTCAGAATACCAAATAAAAATGAGTCATTTGTAGCATGGACCCCGGCCAAAGAGGCAGGCTCAAATGTTTTATGAGCAAGGTGCAGAAACCCAGCAGAAAAACTGATCTGCATTGGCAAGTCGGCTCAGAAATTACTGCTCTGCATTTGGCATTGCCTCTGGAGTGAGGGAGACATTCACGTGGTGAGGTGCAGGGGAGGGCAGGGGGAAGGTAGTTCGGTTCAATAAATGAATAATAATTTCCATTTTCACTGGGATATTGACAGGAAGAATGGGCACCTTGTTCAGATCCAGCTGCAGCTCCCGTGCAAACATCACTGCTCTCTGCCATGCACGAGTTATTTTGAGCCTGCTGTAAACCACCCTCCACATCAGCCACCTAATCCTTGAGCATACAGAAAAACTGACTCAGCACACACATATCTTTCACTATCAGCCAGGAGAGGGACTTTGGGAAGAAGGAAAAAAGGACAGAATTTTATAGCTGCCTCTACAGCAAGTAGTTAAACACAGCTCTCTCAAAAGGATTCCCAGTCAGGAGCATGGAGCAACGAAGTAGCAGAGCTACAAGTTCAAAAAAGACAGGCATCTCCTAGGAGTCCAGCTGAGGGCTGAGATTACAAAGATGGAGAAGGGCCTGGAGCACCTCCCACTTGAGGAAAGACTGAGTAAGCTGAATCTGTTCAGCCTGGGGAAAAGAAGACTGAGAGGAGAATCTGATTAATGTTTGTAAACATCTAAAGGGAGGTGGGAGGCAAATGGATGAGATCAGGCTCTTCTCGGTGGTGCACAGCAGTACGACAAAGAGCAATGACCTAAAACTTGAACACAGGAAGTTCCATATCATCTGAAATCTAAGAAGAAAACTCTGTAATGTGATGTTAGAAAGCAGCATTCCTTTATTTCTCACAATATGTATCAGGTGATGACAAACAAGCTTGCTCTCTCAGAGTTCAGGTTCTACATTTAAACAGAAAAGACATAGAAACGCAGTACATTTTTTGTTCATATTAATTATTTTCCAGTAACTCATTAAAATATACTAATTTCCCTCTGGGCCTGTGCAGTAGCATCTAAGGTGGTCATACTGAGACTTTTGGTTGATCTTTAGCTGTTTTTCCCCAGTTCAGCAAATTTCCATTGCTTGTTAGGCCATAATGAGCAACTTCCAAAACAATATATGTGAAAATCCAGGGAAAATGGTCTTGCACCTGGTGAAATGCAAAGATTAGTCTATTATGACTCCAACGCTTCTTGTGAAGCAGAAGCAAAAGAATATAAGGCTGTTCACACACCATGCAAAGTTGAAACTGAGAGTTCCAGAATTAGCACTCATTCCTTTTGCTAAACTAACATATTTGTCCTTAAACTAATATACTGATCCCTATTGCTAAACAAACGAGCCTATATCAATCCCTCCTTTTCTTTTGAGGATTACGATGTTTATATCTTTATCCTCACTACCTTCACATTTAGGGATACATCCCTAACATTAAATCACACAACAAGCAAGGATACATATATCGACAACACACTACCCAGAGTTTTTCTAGGCACTCCATAATTGCTGAAATGTTTACTATATTCTTTTTCTAGTTCTGCAACTTTTAGAGAAAGAATGAGTGAAAACTACTAGGCCTTCCTACTAATGGATCTGTTTCTATCACCTTTGACACTATTAGTCTTAGTACATAGGTACCATGAGGGTAATACCTTCAATCTCTTCATAATAAGTAGCATCCTTTTCCTTTAGCTGACACCCAGTATTTACCCCTCTTTCTTCCAAAATACTCATTTTTCATCTGTAGTACTCACCTGTAGCATGGATATTTTCCTACTGGAGCACTCCCTACTTGATTAGTCCATTTATCCATCAAACAAATAGTATTATTCACAGATTGTATTCCTACGATCTATAGGCTGTGATTCCACATACCTACCTGCAAAGTCTTTTATTATCAAATACTGTATATCAACTTTTTTTGGAAGCAGTATTCCCTATATTTTTCATCAACTTCATTTGATCCCATGCATCTACTTGATAAGCATAGGTAGATAGGTACTATCACTTTAAACACAATATATCCCTTAAGCATTGCAAAAACGTTCTCTCTTTTAAATAAGTAATATAAGCAAACAATTAATACAATAAATATAAAACAATCACTATAGGCACTAAAGATAACTAAATTTTGACAACTACATTCAAGTTCATAATATGATTTTCCATGTCCCCGTCAGCAAATTGCATTCATTTACATGAAAGCTTCAACAAAGAATAGTCAAATTTAAATAATACTTGTTTCTAAACCTGCATTTGAAATAAGAATAAAAAACCAAAAGCCTCAGTTTTCTTTGCTTACAATCATCAAGCCATATTAAAGATCAACTTCTTGCTTGGATTTTGATAAATGATTTCATAGGGCTACAACCAGCACGTATTTCACAGATAATCTCTTTGAATTCTACCTTTATTTCCTTGTGGACACGTGTTGTCTCTTTTCCTGTATCTAGGCTCGATATACTTTAGGACAGCCTTTTAGTCACAGCAAACCCTGATATCATTAGATTAATTCTGTATTTATGAATGCATGTTTACATCCAGTAATGTATTTTAATTTGTCTTGACTTTTGGGCTCTATCTCAGGGATATGTGAGAAATTAGTTCCGGACATTTTCCAAAATTTC
>VXAB01001487.1:225-10751 GCA_013399175.1 Odontophorus gujanensis | reverse complement strand
TTTTGCTCTGAACTACAGACAGAGTCTTCAATTATCAACACGGCATTTTTCATTAGAGAACTTTTCCCCTTTAAGTAACTAAATTAACAAGTAGCTAATAAGAGCAGCTGGTTTGTTAGTATTTCTAGATTTAATTAATTCCTATGTTGATTTTGACAAAATCTGCATGATAAATTATTGAAAGAATAGGAAAAAAAGCATTGAATAAGTACAATATTTTTACAAGCTGTTTTGTAACGGAGTATTTATTCCTGGTATCTGTACTGCACTAAAATGAAGACTGAGAATTCCTATCTGGTTCGGCCATTATATGAGAAAGTAATTTATGCTCTTTTATGGGCAGCAACATTCCTGACTTCAGCCAACAGACAAAGTAATTGAAGTACATCACTAAAGTTTTACTACCATTGTTGACTTAGCTATTACTGCATATCTTCCCTGAAGAAAAAGAAAAACCATAGGTTAGCATTTCCTTCAAGGTAAGAAATGTAAAGTTTCTTGAGACAGACTACTTCTTACCATTAGGGGAAAGTGTAGAATCTTTCTGGTGCTACAGGAACCATATCTTGACTTAGGAATATGCATTATTCTCTTCTACTATTTCTATAAGATGAAAATACTGCTAGTATGTTTAAATGATCTTTCTCAACAGACATTTAACTTTTATAATAATAGCAAATTATAGTGAATCATATATAATATCTAACAATTCTCAAAGTTAGCAGAGGCAAAAAGAAATAAGTAATCACGAATAAAGTTGCATCTTCATTTTATATCTTGAGAACATAAAAGGAATGAGTACCTGAAAAGTGTATTTCATATCTAATTTCTATAGTATTTCAAGGACAGAATCTTGATCTCACCTTATGTGCTGCTTTTTTTCAGCACACATTCCCATAAACCTGTTTGATTTTAACCTCTTAGGGTTCCCCGAGGAACTCCATGAAAGAAGATCCAAGCTTTTTGAAGTCCCTAGCTGATATAGGTCCAACGACTTTAGAACAGGGAGAGCTTCTGTGCCTTTATGTTAGCAAAGCTCAAGTTAGGTTTGCCTAGTCTCTAAAATGTATTATTTCTAGATACTGTGATTACTTTATGTGAAAGGTAGAATAGTTATTACATATTACTGTTTTGAATCAGTTACCTTTGTATTTGCTATAAACTGTAAGGACCACTATTCAGAATGCATGTTAAATTCAATGTAGTTTTACTACCAATGACAAGTTCCCTTCACAGCTACAGCTTCTGAAAAATTTCAGCAATGCTCTCTTGTTTTCACAGAGAACACAATCACGTTTTAAATACTCATGGTAGTGACAAAAGGTTTAATGACATCATCAAAAGTTGCATCAGATGTTTTATCACTATCACTTCTCCTCCAGACAGAAAAAGGGAGTAACAAAAAGAGACAGCAGAACACCACCACAAAAGTAATATTCCCTCTAGTGAGAGGAAGCTTCCTAGCAATTAACATTATGGATTGTTTGAAATCTGTAGAAAACAGACCTAGAAAACGCTGATGTGATAAATTATTCATTTCAAACTCCACTGTTACCTACTAATGATGAAAAAGTAAAAATATGGCTTCAACCCTCCAAAAATTCAGAAATTAAAAATCCCACACGCTTATGATCACGTTATTCACACATTTTGTTCAGTTCAGTAACTCCCTCTCTCTTTTTACAGGAGTAAAAAGCTGGAGTTCCTTCATCTCACAGCTGCTTGTCATTATTTTTCCTTTCTATACCTAATCAGAGTAGACAAACAATCTGAGGAAAGATTTTGAACTAGTTTCCATCTCACTCTGTTAAATTATTATTTAAATAGTACATCAGTTTTCACCTCATATTCTACACAATTTCAGTCTCTATAACTGACGAATTGAAAACACATGAAGAGCACTTAATTGTAGCAGTCAAAGTGCATTCTCCGTGTCAGCAGGAAAAGGAACATGAGAGAAACCAGTCTTGGTTACCAAAAGGGAAAAAATGGAAATTTTAAATTAACACTGATGAAGGAAGGAATTGGTACTGAGAGATCTGAACTGCCTAACTAATGAGATATCAGATGAGATTAAGCATTTCCTTTTCAGATCAAGAAATACTTGGGTCACAGAAGGTGCACGCACATTTGAACAGCAGTGAGGGCTTGGGGTCTGCTCAGCTATGCTAAGCACAGCATAGACAGTTGCTCAGAAGTCTTTTCTTCGGCACTGGTCATGGAGATTCAGCTAAATACAGAACTGCACTAACCACCAGCCACTACTCTGATATTGGCATCAGCAACAAGGTTGTTCCTTGCTCAGAGGGTTTTGTTGTTTGTAGCTGCATTATGTTGTCAGACATACTAACTGGGATCCTGGAATCTCAGAATCCAGCTGTGACAGGAGCTGAACATAACATCGTCCCTTTCTTGAGGACTTCACCTTTTTTAACAGATGTTAGCATCTTTACCTTGATCAATGGAAACACCCTGGGACTAACCTGGAACAACATGTCAACATCACCATGGTTGCAATTACAGGCAAGCTGCAAGCTGAAAAATAAAACACTCCATGAACCACTCTTTACTTTGTAATTCCATTTTTCTCTCTTCCTGAATATAAATTACAGATCTACAGACTTCTCCAGAGATCACTTCCTTTGGGAAGCTTGGCATCTCTGAATAAACCAAGGAACTGGCAGTCCTGCCGTGTGTCCTTGTGGACCACCTGTCTGAATCCAAGCGTTGCTGCAGATCTAAGGTATTTTTCACTTTAGCAGTTTTTTATGTAAATATAAGCAGGGTGCTCTTCAAACACAAATTACTTGGGATTTCTTATAACCAATGTGCCAAATTGGTGAGAGTTGGAAACAGAAACTGAATACCCCTGCTAAGTAGAATCCAAGGGGATATCCTGCAACACAAACACAGAGTTACTGTTTATTATAACAATGCAAAAGGTACTTGTCAAATCCCTGATCAACAGATCCAGCAGGATTTGGGACCAGTAATAAAGATAGTATGCTAGAAGATCCCTCTCGTATTCCTCCTTTACCAGAGATAGTGTGTGCAAATCTATCTACATGAATTAGAGCAGGCTACCCTGCTCAGTCACTGCCTCCCAGGACCAGAGCTGAGCTGGAAATCAATGAGGAACAGGACTGTAGCAATAGAGGGATTTAACAGAACTGGCTGTACTGTTGGTTTTTTGTTTGTTTGTTTGTTTGTTTGTTTAAGAAGACTGAGCACTGCAGTTTATCTGCTTGCAACAGGAAATAAAACAATAAAAGAAATAAGACACCTGAGGTACGCTTCTGGAGACATGCAAGAAAGTCTGAGATGTTTGATGGGGAGCTTCTGCATGCTAGGAGCCATGCAACAGTGGACTATGAAGGACCAGACTGTCAACAGTACAGAAGATGAAGATGACAAAGGGATAAAATTAATACAGGAACTAGGAGAGGGAGGAGTCATCAATTGGAAGAGGCTGGCCAATATGCAGCAGGAGGGAATAAGCAAGCAGATCTTTGTCCCAGCCAGAGACTGCAGCAACTCAGCTGAGGGGGCATTGCCAAGTCATACAACAAAGGCTGGGATTACAGAGAAAGGATCTGTGGAGATGATCCATCAGGCCAGCCCACAAAGGGCATCTGGCTCCTCTTCACAACCTCGTCTTGTCATCTGCACACATCAGGTATCTCTGGTGAATAACAATTTCTTGCTTCCAAAGAAGTCGTTTTTAGTCACTTTAATCAGCCACTGTCAGAGCCTTCCAAATGAAAGAGCTTGCAGGTGACAAGCACAGCTGGGCTCATCACATTAACATGATAGGTTTCACTTCTCTCGTCTCTCCCTGGATGGAGCCACTTGATCTCCCCACTACTGGGTGCTTTGAGCAACAGCTCCTTGGAGCTGACACTGGTCACATGCTTTTATTCTGCGCCGGAACTCCAGCTCACCCTGTTAGGAGTAACAAATTAAGATGTTCCCTGTGTCAAAAGCAAGAGCTCTGGCATGGCAGAGCTCATGTTACTCCCCTACCCCCAGAGAAGTCCCCCTTGATCAAGAGTAACCCTTCTGGCACCAGTGTCTTTGGTAGAACCACTAGAAAAAGTTTCCAGAACAGAGCACAGTCTACACTGGAAGTACATACCCAAGGTCCTCTGTGATTGTCCAGATAACAGGGACCTTGAGAGAGAGTTTCCTATTAGAGCAAATTAAGTCAATATTACCTGCTGGATGCCCTTACACCCTGGCTAATGAACGTCCTTATTGCAAGGCTTAATTCCATTTTCATTGTACTTTCAGAGTTCAGCCTGAAAGCCTCTGTTATTAAATTCTTGCTCTGCTCCTTCAGTAGCGAGCCAGGAAAACCATGGTAGTGTAAAAATTTGACTTAAATTGCATAGAGAGGGCAAGAATTGTTCTTCTGTAAATCCACATAATAAATTCTAATGTAAATCCAGAGTATTAGTCCTTGTCATTGTAATGGCTGCTGAAGAAATCCCATTTTCTATGGGACATGAGGGGTCCAGAGTAACTCCCCACCTGCTCATACTTTTCCCACTATGCTGAACTGCATTTATATCTCACAGCTTCAATTCCTCCATTTTTAAAGCAGTGTTCCTCAAAAAGGAAATGCCAAAACCTTTTATTACTTCATTACATACAATGTTTCTCTAAAACAGCAGGCAATTTATAGAAACTCAAAGGAAACAAAAAAATTATCCACCCCACAAGGATGATCGCAATTAGGCAGCAAATTTCCAATGAAACTCAGCTAGCTTGCTAGATCTCAGGCAAAGCCTAAAGCTTTAAAAGAAAACAGACCATCTTTTCAACTCAGTAATTGTGCTAAGTTCTCATAGGATGTGGAACATGGGGGGATGCCTGAAGTAGCCAGCCAGCTGAGAGCTCATCTTTCATCCTCATCCAAAACCCTTGATCTATTGCAGGTTTCTCACTAAGGGAACAAAGAGCAAGCACATAAAGAAGAATATACAAGCCTCTGTTTATATACTGCTTTTTTACAGCACGGTTCAGCTCTGTTACCATACACAATCACTTCTCTACTGTTTAGCTCAGAAGAATATTTATTTTATTCTCCACTGCATGAAACGCTGTTTGAAGCCAGAATAGCTAATAAAACTTTTGGCCTTTATTAAGCAACACTAAGCTCTTCCCTTAGGTATGTCAGCACAGGCAAACATTCACAGGTTTCAGGATGGAAATGAAGCTGCCAGGGTGCTTATAGCTACTGACGCACTCTGTCCATTCGGGTTAATGTAATGTAGGCTAGGTAGCAAATATAAACAGAGCTTAAACAAAATTAAGCAATGGAAATTAATTCACCAAAATCAAAGTTTATCACTGAAGAGAATTTTAGGTTTTGATCTGCAGTCTTAAATCTAATTTAAGTAAAGGAAGAACTTGATTTCTTGTCCTGCTCCTGTTTACTATCAGGAGGCTGCTTGACATCATTAGCAAAAATATACATGTTTTTAACCACTCTGCTATCACATTAAAAAAAAAAAAAAAAAGCAGCTTATTTTAAGCCACAGGCATTTTAACTCTGTCAGAAAATTTTGTCTCTGCTATCAAACATCATTGTTCCATAGGAGCAAACACAATGACATTTTCACCAAAAGTGGCTAGTTTTCTTGTGTGGGGGGGGAGAGAGGGGGGCAGAAGACGCATTATATGATACATAAACATAGGTATAAATTTACTTGTAAGAAAGAAGGCCAGAAAGAATACAGCTTACACCCTTGGAAATACTGTAGTTTTCATCAGAGGGAGGTGATAGCCTTGTGTGAAATATGACTAGGAACATGAAGTAGTAAGTGGGACAGTAACTGAAGTCATTTTGTTCCTATCTCCTCTGCATGCTGAGCACACTATGCCTCCCTTAAATGACTAACTTCTGCACACAGAGTCTAAATATTGCCACCCCGTGGTCTGACAGAACTATCTACCAGCCCTAAACACAGGGAGACAAAACACTTTTCCTAGGCAGCATATGTATATTCCATTGTTCCTATGCTCTTTCTTTTCTACATCTACTTTTCTTTTACAGATCCCTGCCAGCAAAAGAAACGGCTCCCTGGTGACCTCACTTCCCCATTCCACTTTTTCCAGGTGCTGCAGTCTGCCTTCTCCCTCCTGCAGCACAGTGAGAAGGCAGTCACTGAGCACCACAAGTCAGCAGCAAACACAATTGCCTAATAAAACTATCACTACAACATCACGTAACCTGTGCAACTGTCTGGATGGAAAGCAGAAGGGCAAATCAGTAAAGACTGAAGCCAAGACTTCCCTGTCTCCCAAGCAACATTTATTTTCTTTTGGTAGTAATTATAAATAGGTATATATAGGTAAATAATAAATGTGTTGAGCTGCTCTCTATGAGCAGGATTAACCATAGGCTAAAAGTTCTCTCTTTGTGAGATTGAAGGAGCAACTGAAAAGGGCCTAGTCATGCAAGAGCATGAAGGATACTTCAGTCTAAGGCTTTCCTCTTCCTAAGTCTTTTGTGCCTGGACATCACCACAGGTCAGTAGAACCTGCTTCCAGGTAAGGAGAACTGAAAGGCAACTCAGAAAAGACAGATATTCTGTCTGTTCCGGCTTCACTGAGAAGCTGGAGTCAAAGTAGTGGCAGAATACCTCCCATGTTTGGAAGGGACCCATGATTAATGGACGAGTGAATCCAAATATCTTTTCAAATAAAAGAACTCTAATCTCTATGCAAAGATGGAGGACCCACCATTTCACAAACCTGTTTCCATGACTGTCTGCTGTCATTTTTAGAACGTTTTGCCTTTTTTTAATCTGTTTTTGCCTAGCACCATCTAACAAATTTTTATTTTTTATTTTTGGTAGCTCATTCTAGAAGACTGGGGACTACTGCCAAGCCTCTATTTCCCGTATAGTTCCTTAACATACAAATGAAGCCTCATTGTAGCTTTTTTGGAGTCAGGTGTCCTCCTCAGCCTGCCTTCTGCTTGCTCTCTCACCTCAAAGCAATAGGTGATCTGGCAGGACCCCAGCTGAACTACCCTACAGACGCCACACAGAACATAGCAGGGGCCTGAGCTGTTATATCCAGAAAGTGTGACTGAGCCCTCTCAAGGGCTGCTACTAGTTACTTCTATAAGGGTATGACCTTCCTACTGTACCATAAAACCATATTCCAACCTCTGGTAGATTTTGGCTTAACCAGTTAAATCAGTTATCCATCTACATTACTTGACAGATTTTCCAAACTTGAAGCTATTAATGAAATCTCTAAATAGCCTTGAACTTAACGTATGTATGACTTCTTTTAGCCTTTCTAAGACTTGGCAATAATTGAATCCTCTGACAAAATAATGTGTTTTATCATAAAACAATTTTGTTAGCAAAGTGATGGTATTTTCAAATAATTGTATATACTGACTGTTATTTTTGTAGAGGGACTAAGCTGAGAGAACAAAACAACAGCTGCACTGTTGAGAAGTTACATTTTAAAGGCTGGTGAGGAAGAACAGAAACTGGTGACAGAAACCTCAAAGAGTACAAGACAGAACAATACTGAAAGATCCGGCATGGGAGACTGTAAGGGGATAAATACAAACTACAAGTGGCAAGTTACAAGTCACTAAAAACAAAACAAAACAAAAAAAACTTTTGAGAGGTAGAACCAGTTTTAGAATATAACTTAAAATATAACCTAAAAATGTATAGAATAGTGTAACAACCTATTGTGGTTGACCAAGCTTGGTAGCCAAAGCAGAGCTGTCTTCAAATTACTTATAACTAATGATGCCAACTTGTTGTGCAGGATGTTTCCTTACAAACAGACCTGTTGTGCTGTATTTCTGTACCCTTAGAGAGAAAAATCATCTATTTTCATTTGTTTCATATAGTATTTTAGTGCTTGTTTGTGGTCTGGTATCTACCTCCCCTCTCTTTGTGACTTCTTCATAATTTTTATAATTTTAATAGAATAATCTAAAAAAAAAATAAATTGTGAGTATCTTAACTTTGAATCTCTTCTATAAATTTCAGTTATCCCTTTGGTCTCATGATAGCAGTGAGAGGATATATCTTCCTCCTCCTCTGCATTATTACATTCACCCTTCCTTTCTTTAGAAAGAAAACAGCTTTAAGCTCACAACCAGACACAGACATGCCTAAACTATGAAAGACCACTGAGCTCAACTGAAACTGAAGTTAGAATTTGACCTCTTTGTTCCAGTCTTTGGATCATTTTTTGAACACACTCCAATTTTTAACCCCTCAGTGGGGGTGAAGGGGCTAGTGTCATCCAGGATAACCAAAGTCTGGTCTAGATCTGAGTACTCTGATTAGCCCTTTAAGAGCATGGGATTGCATCTTCACTGCTCAGTGTGACGTGCAATGGGCTTCCTAACATTTTATTCATTGTACTGTCACCCTGAGTCTCAGTAGTAATGTCTAGATCTTTCCTAGTATAAAAGAGTTTATTTACAGCCCAATAAATTCTCTGACAAGTTGGATTTTCACCATGCTTTATTCCTTCTACTCACTGGAGGAGCTGAAATGGAAGACAAGAGCTGAACTCTGCCACCTCACTCATAAGAGTCAGTAAAGCCAAAGCTCAGGACATAGAGCAATTCTGACTCTATTCTTTACACTGAGCATCATAGCTCACTTACTCACCATAGAAGAGAAATAACTGCCCAGGAGGCGAAGCTCATTAAAAATCTCATACACTGCAGGCTTCCAGGAACTTAACTTATGTGCTTTCCGAGATTTCTCATAAATAGACAGTTTTTAAAAAGTTCTCAGGTAGATGCTCATAAACAGAACTCACATTGAGAAGAAATATTGGTTCTTGCCAAATCTGTACTAATTAAGCCTGTTCATGTTCTGCCCGAATGGACAACAGCATGTCTTCCCAGGAACCTAGCAAGCCAAGGATGATATTGCAGGTAGCTAGATTCTGTTTCAGCCCAGCTGTACCTGTCCTCCTACTTGGGGTAAGGGTAATGTTGCCATAACCTTCACCTGAAGGACACAGTTTTCAAGAAAAAAAATTACTTATGACATGTTCTAGGATTAAATTCTCATCCACAGAGAAAACAAAAATAAAAACACACCTATGTCCTAACTTCTTTTTCTTCCTTCCTTGTGATTTCACCTCCTGAGCACACCCACCACTATCATCACTTAGGAAAAGCCTCACATATTTTGGGCAAATGTTTGCAAATATTTTGTTCACAGTTTTCCAACAGTTTTCCAATCTTTCATTTACATCGTTTCACAACATCTTCAAGGAAAAACCACAAATGAAACAGCAGTAGCAATACTTCAGGGTAAGAGAGAAATAAAGACCTCTTGTATGCACAAGCAAGAATTAGGTGAGAGATCCAGTAGTGATTGCTGCGCCTTGAATGGATGCAGAAGCCAACTGAAGACCTCTTATGACAGAAGTATGGTTTTAGATACTACAGCATCAGTTCTGAAGGAAATAAATTGAGGTATGGTAAGTCTGTGTCCTGGTAACAGACAACAGACCTTCATTGACTCTGAGATGTAAATGCAATGCAGAGGATGGGTTCATTTGCACAGGAGGTCTTAGGTCCAGTTTCATTACTGCAAGATAGAAAGTGTTTTGAAAATGTTTTAGGTTCAACTGTAGCCACCAATAAATTGAAGTTATCATATATTCAGACTGCTTTCTGAGTCACAATATCCAGGCTATTCTTAATTAGCTACAGTTCACTGCTTTTGTAATTTATGTTAACATAGATTGCCTGTCTGCAATTTTTTTGCTTTACAGCTTGCATATTTCCTTTTGATTGTAGTGAAATGAATCACAGAATCAAAGAGTTGCAGGGGTTTTAAGGGACCTCTAAAGACCATTGAGTCCAAACCCCCCGACTAAAGCAGGTACCCTATAATAGGTCGCACAGGTGGGTGTCCAGATGGGTCTTAAATATCTCCGTAGAAGGAGACTCCATAACCTCTCTATGAAACCTGTCCCAGTCAACCTTAACAAAATCATAAAATCACAGAATTGTAGGGGTTGGAAGGGACCTCTAGAGATCATTGAGTCCAACCCCCTGCCAAAGCAGCTCCCTAGTCCAGGTTGCACAGGTAGGCGTCCAGGCGGGTCTTGAATGTCTCCAGAGAAGACTCCACCACATCTCTGTGCAGCTGTGCCAGTGCTCCATCACTGAACTGTGAAGAAGTTCCCACGCACATTTGTGTAGAACTTTCTATGCCTCAGTATGTGGCCATTTCCCCTTGTCCTATCACCACACACTGCTGAGAAGAGTTCAGCCTCATCCCTTTGCCACCCACTCCTTAGATATTTATAGATGTGGATCAGATCCCTTTGAGTCTTCTTTTCTGAAGGCTGAACAGACTCAGGTCTCCTCAGCCTCTCCTCATAAGGGAGGTGTTCTGCATCCTTTGTAGCCCTCCACTGAACTCTTTCAAGATCCCTGTCTTTTTTGTACCAAGGAGCCCAGACCTGGACACAATACTCCAGACAAGACCTCACCGAGGCAGAGTAGA
>VXAB01001484.1:0-10806 GCA_013399175.1 Odontophorus gujanensis | reverse complement strand
TTTGTTGTTGTTGTTTTTCTGAAATATAAAAGATGCTTGGTTGCAGGCTGGTTCTTCAAAAGAACATAAAATGTAAAGACCTCTTGAAGCTAAACCAAGTGCTTCTTTCTCATTTTTGCCTTGAGAATACACACACATCTCTTACATATACTATATATGATGTGTCATAAATGATTATGGCTATCATGTATATTTCCTATAATGACATTGCAATTACAAAAGTGGCTGAATTATCATGTTCTCAGTATGTTCCCAGAGAACTGTTTATACAATTAGTTTGATGTATCTGTTTTGTTTCAAGAGAGATAATATGAATTCATGCTTTTTTTTCTTTTGCTTTTCAGAAGTCAGCACGCTTGTGTACTAATTTCTTGGAGAGAAACTTAAGCTTCTTAAAAGGCATTGAATGATGAAATAGAAATATGTTTAAAAAAATAAAAATAAAAATAAAATGTTTGTCCTACTGGCAACGATAAGTTTAGTTCGTTGAAGTTCAAATGAAATAATTTATTTCCTTTTAAATGACTCATTATCATAATTAAGATCATCTAAAGAATTACAACATACCTGAACCTTCTGTAATTGTGAATGTATTTAATTCATAGACTATTTGCAAAAGTACTGGCTTAATCCTACATTAGGAAGAATGCTCTAATATTGAAATACATTTTTGGAAATGTACACTTTCTTGCCTAGTGCTTGTGATCTTCTAAGTGAGATGTAAACAAAGAATGATAAGATTTGTCCATGTGATATGAGTTCCCAAAAGAGCTGGTCATTTCATTAGTGTGTTCTTCTGAGCAAACACAACTTTTTAAACTGGATGATATTCTATTGGCTAAACAAGGGATTTAAAAATTCTAGCTTCCCTGTGAAGTCAAAAAAAAAAAATCATTTCAGAGTATTACAACCCTTTTTCCATTTCTTAAACAGAACCTTAAAACCTTTACTTTTCACCTGATTTTTTTTTTTAAACTTCTACATATTAAAGTGTCAAAAATCATCAGAAATAAATTGGCTTTTCCAGAAGAATATCTCTAAGTTTCTAGGATAGTTGTGGAATATTACTAAAAGCAATTTTGGTAAATGGTCTATCATCCATAGTTTGAGACATCCATTGCATCTTTAAAGTGTCAGACAGCTATAACTGTAGTCAGCTTTGGAAATTTATAGGCTTCTTGTGAAAGAAAAATATAGTACCTGCAGATCTTAGACAAATACTATTACAGGTTTATATATATACTGGCCTCTACTTCTGCACTCATCTGACTTGGGAAGAAAGTAGTCTTGTCATTGCTTGAAATTAGTTACACTTGTCTAAGAAAAGTGTTTTCTCTATCACTAATGGCATCTCTGTATGCCATTAGTGATAGATTGATAATCCCTCTAGCATTATCAATCTATCTATATAAACTTATGTGTCTTCAAAGGTTGTCTTTATTCAGTGTGAATAAATCCTACTAAGCTAGTCAAATTTTACTGGGAACACATATTCACTGGTGACTTGATTTTACAACAGATGTTTTTTCATAAAAAGATAATTTTCCCACCGGGAAAAGTGACATTTTCACAGAATCACAGAACTGTAGGGGTTGGAAGGGATCACCAGAGATCATCTAATCCAGCCCCTCTGCGAAAGCAGCTCCCTAGCCCAGGTGGCACAGGTAGGCGTCCAGATAGGTCTTGAACATCTTCGGAGAAGGAGACTCCACCACCTCTCTGTGCAGCCTGTGCCAGTGCTCTGTCACTGCACTGTGAAGAAATTCCCACACATATTTGTGCGGAACTTCCTAAGCATCAGTTTGTGGGCATTTCCCCTCATCCTATCACCACACACTGCTGAGAAGAGTCCAGCCTCGTCCCTCTGCCTCCCGCTCCTTAGATAGAACTGGACTCTGATCACAACCCTCTGAGCTCTTCCTCTCAACCTGTTCTCAACCCACCTACCATCCACTCATCTATTCCACACTTCCTCAGCTTTGGATACTGTGGGAGACACTGTCAAATTACTTGCTGAAATCAAGGTTGACTACATCCACTGCTCTCCCCCCATCTACCCAGCCAGTAATGACATCATACAAGGCTACCAGGTTGCTTGAGCACANACCCAGCCAGTAATGACATCATACAAGGCTACCAGGTTGCTTGAGCACAACCTCCCCCTCGTGAACCCATGCTGATTCCTCCTGATTATTCTCTTCCAACTGCTTGGAGACAGCATCCAGAACAAACTGTTCTATCACCTTTCCAGGGATGGAGGGGAGGCTGACTGGAATGTGGATCTCTAGATCTTCCTTCTTGCCCTTTCTGAAGAGTGGAGTGACACTGGCTTTCCTCCAGTCCTCAGGCACCTCTCCCATTCTCCGAGTCCTCTCATGATGATGATAGAGAGCTGCTCAGCAATCACCTCTGCTAATTCCCTCAGCACACTTGTATGCATCCCGTCAGGACCCATGAATTTATGTTCACTGTTGCTGTATGGATGCTCTCAGACCATCTTTTCCCTCAGCGAAGGGGAGCCTTCCATTTCCCAGACCCTCTCACTTACCCCCACAGTACAGGAGTCCCAAGGGAGAGTTCCCACAGTGAAGACAGAAGCAAAGAAGGCGTTCATTATCTCTGCCTTCTCTGCATCACCCATTGCCGGAACAACCCCATCATTTAGTAGGGGACCCACATTTTCCCTAGTCTTTTACCACTGACATACTTAAAAATATCTTTCTTATTGTCCTTTATCTCCTTTGCCAGATCCAATTCCAGGTTGGCTTTGGTCTTCCTCATCATATCCCTGCAGGCCCTGACAACATTCCTATATTCTTCCCAAGTGGTCAGACCCTTTGTCCACATTTCATGGATCTTTCTCTCCCCTTTGAATTTATGCATTAGCTTCTTGCTCATCCACACAGGTCTTCTGCCAACCTTGCTCTATTTCTTTCTCACAGTGATACACTGATCCTGAACTTGGAAGAAGCACTGTTTAAATGCTGACTCGCTCTCACAGGCACCCTTGCCTTCTAACTCACTAACCCATTGGATAGGTACAAGAAGGTCTCAGAAGAGATCAAAGTCAGCTCTCCTGAAGTCCAGGGTAACAATCCTACTTTTTGGTTTGCATCTTCCACTCAAGATCTTGAACTCCACCACCTCATGATCACTACATCCCAATCTGCCCCTGACCTTCATATCCCTAACTAGACCATCCATATTAGTAAGAACAGGGTCCAGTAATATCCCTTTCCTCATGGTCTCCTCCACCACCTACATGAGAAAGTTATCTGCAACAGATTTCAGGAACTGTCTGGCCATGTTGCTTTCACAAAAAATATCTGGATAATCGAAGCCCCCCATAAGAACCAGTGCCTGAGATCACAAGGCTACTTCTAGCTGCTTGTAGAACACCTCGTCATCTTCCTCCTCTTGATCAGGGGGCCTATAATATGCCCCTACAACAGTGTCACCCACACTGGCCTGCCCCTTAATTCTCACCCACGAGCTTTACATCACCCTCCCCCAAGTGGAGTTCAATACATTCTAGCTGCTCTCTCACAGTGCTATACATGAGCAAAGCATAATTGATATTTTTAATATTGTTGCACTTTGATTATGGTCGTGGTCATATGTAACTAGTGAAAAACATCCTGTTTTTTCCATTCACAAAGCAAATGGTGAGAAGAAACCTGAGAAATCCTTTTTACTTTACATCATTTCTAAGAACGGAACCATGAGGATTACCTTAGTACTCCAAGAGAAGAAGACTCACATAAGCTGTTTTCCCTTTCTGGGATCTCTCAATTCTTTTTAATAACTTGATTGAACTGTAACTTTGCCACTGTTTTCTCTCACCCCTATGGAAGAAGAAGATGAAACTGTTGTATATCTTCTTCTTCCCTTAGAGATGAGGTATAGGAAAACAAACAAACAAACAAAAAAACAAATGAAAAAAATGTGTTTTTTTTTTTTTATTTTTTTTTCACTTGATGATGAAAGGATTTTAATGTGATCTAGTTTGTAGACCAGAGAGGTCTAAAAGCAAAAAATTCACACAGTGCTCATTCATGTAAGCAGGGAAGGGAAATCTGTTTGAAAGATTTTGAAGTCCAGCAGTTTTTTATCAAGATAGAAATAACTGAAGCTCATGGTGTTCATGGAGCCAACAGAGAATTGTGTTGTGCAAAAAGCCTAAGCCTATACTGAACAATAAACTGCTGTAAACATTAAAACCATTACTGATTAATGTTTCCTTTCTGTAACAGCAGTGCTGTGGGAAGAATGTTCCTGTTTTTTTTACAGTCTGTATATAAGAACTCTGGGAATGTTTGATTTACTCATTAAGGTGATATTTAGTGGATTTGAGAGAGGATTTTCATATATATTTAGATTTGCATTATACTTTAATATTCTGACAAGTGTGTTAAAAAAGTACTGGTGAGCATTAGAATATTTAATTCAACCATTCTTATTTTGAATTTACAAGTCTAGAGAACTACAACAGAATTACCGTCTTTGTTATTATTTTATGACAGAAGAAAGATGAGGGGATCCAATTCAGTAGCTGAACCAAAGAAATAACAACCTAAATATTCTAGCTAGACGAAGTGTTAGCATCTACACGCAGAATTTATTTACAGGTAGGTCTAATTTTCCTATCAAGGTAAAAGCTGATATAAAGAGGAATAGAGCTCCTGATGCACGCTTCCTAATTTAGTTCTTTGGGCACAAGAACATCCATCAATATAATTTAATTTCCAATTCAGGAAAACTGATGTTGGCCCTGCTTTGCTGTGACTTGTGTTTTCAAAGCAACCTAAAGGACATGAAATAGAGTGTTCCTTTATTGTACTTTGGTTCCTATAGATACTCTCAGTATCTTAAAATATTAACAGCAGCATTACCATTTCAATGCTGTGTAATTATACATGTATAAGTAGCTTTATAGCAGGAAGATTATATTAAGGATTGAAAAAGTGTTTTTGTTTAGGGAATATAAACTGTGAAGATAGGATAACAAATAATTTATAGATACATAAATCAGGTTATCCATCGTAATAGCAGTTGTGCTTCTGCTTTTAACAAACTGGTCTCACACCAAAAATAATAGACTAATTTAGTGATCAGTGCTTTAGCAACTGATATGGCATGTTTTCCTGAGATAATGTTGTAGTATGCGTAGAAAAGTTTTGTATACTGTTCTTAACCTGAACAGTGAAAAAAGAGTGCAGAAGTAGACAGTTATTTCTTGTTGGTAAGATGCATGCAGGCATGAGAGTGTGTAGAAAATAACTTTGGCTGAAACATTGCTTAATAAGATTGAAATCATCTGAAAAATGACCTTCCATTTTTATGCTTTCATTCCTAGGATAAAATTGCTAACCATCTCCAGAATGATCCAGACACAACATAGTTCACTGAACACTTACTTAGAAATGCCAGCTTTTTTTTTTATTATTATTTTTTTAATTATTACTGTATTTAGTTTCCTCTTAAAAACCCTTCAAGGTGGGCTCCTCATTTATCTGTTTTGTCAAACACTCCATATGATGACAAGATTCTGGTTTTAAGTGTTAAAACAGAGATAGTGACATATGTAATTTGAGAACTGTATATATCAAAAGTATTTTTACAACAGAGTAAAAGGTTTATGGAATCATAGAATGTCCTGAATTAGAAGGGACCAATAAATATAATCAAATCCAAATTCTTGCTCTGCGCAGGACTTCTTAAAACTCAGACTTTATGTCTGAAAGGGTTGTTCAGATCCTTGAACTCTGGCAGGCCTGGCATGACCTAATCTTTTTAGAGGTTGTTTCAGTGCCTGACTACCCTCTGAATGAAGAAATTTTTCCTAACACCCAGCATAAACCTTCTCTGGTGCAGCTCTACTCCATTCCCTTGGTTCCTATTGCTGGTCCCCAGAGAGATTAACACTTGCCCCTCTGTTACTCTTGTGATGAAGCTGTAGACAGCCATAAGCTCTTACCTCAGTCTAATCAAGACTGACAAACCAAACAACTTTGAGTGTGCCTCTTACCTCTCGACCCCTCACCATCTTCACCACCCTCCTTTGTATGCTAATTGTTTTATGTCCTTATGTTGTGGTGCCCAAAACTGCACACTGTGCTCAAGTGGAGACTGCACCAGCATGAAGAACAGAAGGGCAGTCTCATCCCTTACTTGCTTGGAAATGTGCCTGATGGTCCTTAGAGTATGATTAGCTCTTTTGTCAGCCAGGGAAAACTGTTTACTCATGTTCAACTTGCTATCTGCTAAAACTTCCAGATCCCATTCTGTGGGGCTGCTCAGCAGCCTCTTATACCCCTTTACTGCATACCCCTTTTAGGGTAGCATGGTTAGATCGTGGTTTGACTCGATGATCTTTGAGGTCTTTTCCAACCCGAGTGATTCTATGACTCTATGATTCTATGATTTACACATATTCAAAATTCAGGTTCAGAATCTAGCCCTTGCTCTTTCTTTTTATCTTCATTATGGTTGGTGATGGTCCAACACTCTAGTCTGTCAAGATCTTTTTGTAATATCTCTCTAGTAGCAAGGGAGTCAACAACTCCTCCCAATTTAGTGTCATCTACAGTGCCCTCATGTCCTTTATCCAAGTCATTTACGAAAATATTAAAGAGAACTGTTACTAAAATGGAGCACTGTGAGCCCCACTAATGGCTGTGAGCCTGGTATAGCCCCATTTACTCTAATCCTCTGAGCCTGACTCACCAGCCAATTGTTCACTTATTTAATCATATTTTCATCTAGTTCTTTGTAGGATATTTTGTCCAGTAGGATACTGTAAGAAATAACTTCGATGAAATCTAAAAATGTTTCATCATCTGGGTTCCCTTGATCAACAAGGTGAACAACCATGTCATAAAATGAAATAAAGTTCATTATGCAGAACTTTCTCCTCATGAGCCTGTGTTGGTTGTGAGCAAGGACTGCTTGCCTTTCAAAACTTTTTCAATAACTCCTAGAATATTCTTCATGATTTTGCAAGGTCTTGAAGTGGGACTGAGAGCCCTGTAATTATAGGGGTCTTCTTTCTTGATCTTCTAGAAATCTATGATAGTATTTGCCAGCTTCTAGTCAACAAGAACCTCTCCAGATTCCCAAAATCACTGAAAACAAACAAACAAACAAACAAACAAGACCCATGTCTTGCAGTGACATTAGCCAGTTCTTTGAGTACCCTGGGATGAATTCTAACAGTTTTATGCATTCAGCTAGAGCAGCAAATCTCACACAAGTTTAGGGAACGTTAGGAGTTTACTGTTACTACAGTTACAGTCCTCCAACTCAGGGCTTTAGGAGCCCCAGAGAACATAATCAGTGTTGAAGATGATCATCTTCTTCAAGTAATGGGATAGTGTTATATTTTATGCCCCTTTTTCTTTTAAACATATTTTTAAATGATCTGTTGATTGTCCCCCACGTTACTCTCCAGCTTCAATTCTAACAGGCTTTGTCCACATAATTTTTCTCCATTAAGTGGTAAACAGCACCTCTACAGTCCTCCTGTGTTGCCTGACCTTGCTTCCAGTGGCCAAAAAATTTATTTTTCTGGCTAAGTTCTATAATTAAATCCCTACTCACTTAAGCTAACCTTCTGCCTTACCTTCATGACTTCCAACATTTTGGAACTGCCTGTTCCTGTACTCTTTAGAGGTGGTACTTTAAAAGTGACCAGCACTGATAAACTCAAATACTGTCAAAAGTAGTTTCCCAGGGGATGTTGCTAACTAGTTCTCTGAGCAGCCTGAAGAAGTCTACTGTGCCCATGTTCAGGGTTGAGGTTTTGTTGGCAGTTTTCCTCCTGTTACCAAACATTTTAAACTTGACTACTTCACAATTACCCTGGCCAAGGTGGCCACCAATCACTGTTTCACCCATGAGGTGATCACTATTTAGAAGCAACAAATCTAGGAGGCCATTTTTCCTCGTAGTACCTGTGTAAAGAGGTTCCCATTACAGTATTTTGGGAATCTCCTGGACCTCTTTGTATGAGCTTTGTGGTACTCTCAGTTAATGTCTGGCAAGTTGAAGTCTTCCATAGGAGAGAATTGGGTGATCAAACGTATCTCTTTGTTCCTTAAATAATGATTGATTCATTGGTACTTTCATCTGGGCTGGGTGGTCTATAGTAAACTCCCACAACATTTCAAGTGTACTTCATTATAGTGAGTACCATGTGGAGCACACTGAAGACTTACTGACATGCAGTCCCTCAAATTTTGGAGAGATAGTTTATCACTGTCAAGCCTGGTTTTATTCTTTTTCCCTCTGAATCTAGTTTAAAGATCTGTCTATCATCCCTGCTAACTCCTTCATGAAATTATTTGAAAAAGGTGCATCCCAACAGGTGCATGCAGGCCTGGTATTATGTAGATGATCCTGTGAATAAAAAACCGAACATTTTGCCAATGACACCTTCCTGTTCCTTTCAGTACTGTTTTCTGCTGTTCGTAGTATAGAGGAAAACACTACCTGATCCTTTAACAATTGCTCCAAGGCCTTTTGATTGCTCTTGGACTTCTTTTTTTTTGCTACTTCATTACTGCCAACATGAACAAATAATGATAGATAATAATCAGAGGACAATTTTTCCAGTAACAACTTTCACGCAGACCCAGGAGGCAACAGATATCTCTGTACCTTGGATCCAAATGGTGTACTGGGTCTTCTGTTCTTATCAGAAGGGTCACTAATGACACCAGTGTTTTTCCTGATGAAGGTGGTCGGGATACAGAGGATTGGCTGACTAGTCCTAGATGGACCTGCTGTAATTTGGATGGATCTTCACCTACACAATTTTTTGCCTGTCCGTCAAGTTTCTCTGCCTCATACTTGCTGCATAAGGACATATGGGAGGGAGAATTAGGCAGGGAGGGGACTAGCCTACTGTCCCAAACACAAACCTGTTTCCATCCTGTCTCAAAAATTTTCTGCTTTCTGTTTTGTAGTGAGAGGATAGTGGATTCTTTGTTTATTGTGCTGTGGATGACTGACACATCTGTCTCAGACATAGCAGAATACCATCCCAACAGTCAATACACTTCTCCATATCTGACTTTCTTATGTTCCTCAGCCTGCCAGCTTCCTTCCACAGTTCTGTCAGTAGGCTGAGCAGTGCTTCTACCTCAGGACAGTTCCCACAGGTGTGCTCACTTCTGCTATCAGATACTAATGGAAAGCTTAGGTACATCTTGCAGCCTGAGACTTGAATGGCCGTTTGTTCCCGTGGGAGCTTTGTCTGGGTAGCAGTGTCAGTTACTGTGGCTGAAGAAGTAGTAGGGGACAGAGAGAACCTAGTTTTCCGCAGGATGGATACCATAAACTGAGCTCCTTGTGCATGGATCGCAACTGCCATCGAATTTGATGAATTCATATTCAGTTTTTGTTGGTCTGTACTATCTGTGGGGTCTCTTGTCTGCTCACAGTTATGACCTATGAAAAGATCCATGGTCTTAGTTTATCAGAGGACATAGAAATATTTACAGAATTCCGCTGTCATTGTGATAATTGGGGACAACTTTACGTAGTCCCTACACATAAACTTATCTATGTATATTCTTTTTTCTTGAATAGATAGACTTGTGTGGTAGGCACAGTAAATGTGGAGATCCCCTAAAAAAAATGACAGAACGATGTTATCACCTTGTTGGGCATAACTTTATGACAAGAGCAATGTTTTTCATTTTTTCACAGCATTAATATTAAGAAAACAAAAAAACAAAAATCAAACAAACAAACAAAAAACCTGAAGTTTGCAATGTCTTTGAATACTTAGGCAGAATACATTTAACAAAAATATAAGAATAATTAATCATATTTTATATTGGGTAACATGATTTGAAGTGGCTGGTTAATGGCTGCAAAGTCTTGGGTGGGATTTCTGCAGTAGCATCTAACTTTCCACTGAAAATCAGTGATGTTTTGTTGCCTAATTTCTTGAGAGATTAAAAATCAGAGCCTTTTTTCACATCAAAAGTTTACCAAATCTCTTTCTGATTTTATAGTAGCACTTTTTTAGCTGAAAAAACATAACACGAATCTTGTGTTTTATATAATTTCTGAAATGCAATCCAGTTTATCCTACTGTTGATATAAATTTAAGTATATAACATTGATCAGAATTTTTCATAGATCCTATTTTCTCACAAAGCTACTAATGAACAACATTACTGCAGAAGATTTTGATGCACTTCTATGGATTTTATTTGATGTTTGAAGTTGTTTAAAATGAGAATGTTGTGCATGAATTCTGATTTTAAAAGTTAAGTACTGAAGCTTGAAAAGTCAGGTTAAGATATTGAAATCAAAATGAAAAGTATTTTTTTTATTATTTATTGATCATTATAACAAAGCATGAATTTGACTGAATATTTATTTTGTTTGTATCAGCTTGTATCATAAGCATTTGAGAAGTCTGTGGGTGTGCCTTTTCTTTAATCTATGAATATACATAAACTAAGAAATCTCTTGGTTTGATTTGATTTTGAGAACACTTTCTTCTTCTGCCTTATATATACTAAAACTCTTTTAGAGGATACTGAAGAGAGTCAAAAACAAATGAGCAAACAAAACACAACGGATTTTTGCTTTGGAACACTCATGAAATGTTAATCGTGTTCATGAAAAATTCTTGAATATTAAATCCTGCTACCATGTTTTCATAGAATCATAGAATCATAGGGGTTGGAAGGGACCTCAAGAGATAATCAAGTCCAACCCCCCTGCCAAAGCAGGTTCCCTGCAACAGGTCGCACAGGGAGGAATGCAGTTGGGTCTTGAATATCTCCA
>VXAB01001482.1:53874-75230 GCA_013399175.1 Odontophorus gujanensis | reverse complement strand
CCTCCCCCGTCCCTCCCCCGGGTGTCACCCAGCCGCTTTACATAGCCTCCCCGCCCCCAGCCCATATACCCCATCCCCGCGCCGTCGCCGGGGCAGAGCTGCGGCCCGGCGGTGCCAGCAGCGGCAGACGCCTCTTTTCTCGTCCGTCTCTCCACCTTCCCCGGCGCGGCCCGCCTCCTGCTGCCGGCACCACCTCCGCCCGCCGCTTCTCTGCCGGGCCACCTCTCCCCTCCCATGTGCGGAGGCCGAGGGACGCCCGCTCGGCAGCAGCAGCTGTAAGTCGGTGCCCGGTGAGCCGCGTGCGGAGGGAGGCGGGAGGTCAGCGCGGCGCTGCGCGCGGCCGGGCTCGGACCACCGGGCTCTCCCCTTCTCTTCTGCCTGCAGCGGGGAAGCGAGCAGATGCCGGCGTTGGGGTTGAGCGTCTGCGGTACGCGGCTGTCCTGCGGAGCGCCGGATGCGGCCGCGAGGCTGGCGGGCTGCCTTTCCCCGGCCGGGGCATCCCTCGGCGGTGGCGGGCACGAAGGGAGGACGGGCGCCGCGCCGCTGCCGGAGCTGGCTGCGGGGCCGCTCCGCCTGCTCTGGAGCAGAAACTTTTCCACGTGGTTTTTGCTCCGTAAAGAAAAACAGATGCGCTTTGACTTCCCGCACTGTTTCTGCAATAGATTGGGAAAAAAACCGGCAAGTTTTGTTTCAGAGAGGGGGTTGTTCAGGCATTGCGATGGAGTCAACTATAGGGAATTTAGAGCTGGGTTTCTTTGTCTGCGTGTGGTGAGCAGCGTTGCATTCCTCGCAGGAGCAGCGTGCTCTGCTTTCCGTTTCGCTGCAGGTCCTGGGGAGCTGCTAGGCTTGTGCTAGAGGAGTTCAGGCAGGATCGGGACTCGGCTCAGCGAGATCGACAGTACCGCCGCGGGGTTAGCAGCTGAAAGCAGTATCAGTCAGATCAATGGGATATATGGCAGATTTCCTTTTCCCCAGCAGTTTCACTGATTCCGCGCTAAAACTCAACCAGCCCCAAGTAATTATAGACTCGTATGAAAATGAGTCTGCATCGTGGCTGTGTTGGTAATTTGAAAATACTTAATTCTTCATTTGAGTTAGGCTGTGACCTGCATGCTTGACAGTGCTGCAGAGCTGCAAAGAAGTAGGGCAGGGAGTCTGTTGTTCAGTTTTAAAATCGTGTTTAGTACAGGACTGCTGTGACAAGCAGCCTGTTGAAGTGTAATTGTAAATCAAAGACTTGGCTGAACCTCTGTTCCTAGATAAAATCTGTATCTGTAATTTACTGACCACTTCTTGTTTTTTACATACTAATATTATGATTTCTAAGGAAAAGTCGCCTGAAGGGAGTTGACTCATTTTATTCAAGATGAACATTTGCTCACTGACTGTAAATTACCTCCGCTGAAGTATTTGAGGCTTGCATAATTTCCAGCACCAAACGGAGAAATCAGAGATGTCATTTATACCATTTAACATTCTTTTAAGATTCTGGACGGAGCTAATTGTCAGGAGCTGCAAAAAGGCATGTTCACAGAAACACTGCTCGTTAGTGAATTATGATAATTGCTCTTAAAGGTTTGTCCATGTGTGAGCGCATCTCAGCAACGACGGCAGGGGGAAAGATACGTGTAGATACCTATCTTTGTTCTGTTTGGGGAAATATGTTAGCTTATCTTAAATGTGAATTGGCATACTTTGAATTCTTCTCCGTGGATGGCATTGTGATGATAAAGACCGTGTTACCGGAACAGTTAAAGACCAGCACTGCAAGTGCTCCATAATGGTATTACCCGCTGAAGGGACAAGTCTTCTCCCTCAGTGGGACGAAATGTGACTGCCTTGCTTTGTAGCTGCTTGAGGGCATATCTTATCCTTGTTTTTATTTATTTATTTATTTATTTATTTTAATACAGCAGTGCTCCTTACTGGGGCTATGGGTGGGCTTGGGCAGCAGGCAGCAGTCTGTTCCTTGGCACCATATATGCCTGTAGCTCAGTACCTTCCAATGTGTGTGTAGTTGCTGATAGGTTTTTTAAGTTTGCATCTATTTTGTTGTGGTTGCGGGCTCATTTCAAGTGATTTTTGCTAGTGGTTCTTACTGAGCTGCAGGTCTTGAATGCTTGCAGCCTCTTATGTGAACTTACCTGCCCTAGTATTGAACCCTATGTTCATGGTAAGAAGTTTTCTGCATGCTCTGAGCTTCCCCAGTGTATGGGAGGAAAGAAGAAGAAGAACTGCATTCTCTGGCATGCTGTGGAGATCCTGGCATGCCAGGGCTATTTGCACCTTCACTTGGCTGGGATGGGGAATGGGGGCAACGAGCATCATTTTCAGGTCCTGGCGGCTCTGTTGTCTCACAGTGGGTGATCAGCTCCCATCCCACTGCTTGGCAAAGGAAGCTTTGCAGGTTTATTTCCTTAGCCTGAGGAAACCTGAGCTGTCGAGAGCTTGTCGGTGCTGTGCGTTGCATTGTGATGGCATTAAAAAAGGTGAAGTGCTTGGAGAAGTTGTAAAAGCTTTCAGAGACTCTTCGTTGGTGAAGGGTTCTTCCCACCTGTCTCCCCACTGTTGTGTGCATATGCTTCAAGCCATGACCCTGTCTGTAATTCTTCATTTCTAGCAGATTTCAGCCTGAGAGAGTTTGTGGTCAGTATAATCTTTTTGTGTGTAGATTAAGTGGGTAATTTTAGCCTGAGATTAGTGTTAAGATCCTTGAATGACATCTAAGCCAGACACCGTTCTCTTTGCTAGTTAATATGTTAATAATGTTTTAAAATTCATTTCATGTTCCTTATGAAAAGATTTGCGCTGAGATGTACTAGCCTCCTGAAGCTGTTCTGTGCCTAGGTGTTTGGTATTAATGCATTTCACAGGCTGCTCATGGGGCCAGAGTTTTACATCACCTTTCCAAACTTTTGTGTGTCAGGTACTTGGTTTGTGTGGAAGGATTCCTATGAGCTTTGAAGGATTTTGGACTAAGCACTCTATGCTGAGCTGTACTGCTTGCTTTTTTCAATCCCGGTTGAAACTTACCAGGGAAGTCATTTTCCATATTAAAGGAAGTGGGTTATGGAAGTTTTGCAGTAAGGTGCCTCTTTGTTTCCTAATTGGTGTTGGTTTTAGGGTGTTTTCTTCTTTTTTTTTTTTTTTTCCTCTCCCTGTGACAGAAGTGAAAGATCTGTCACAAACTTTCTGTTGTATGTGACAAATTGATTAATTCTGCACGTTAGCAGTTAGCAAGCAGAATGGTGCTGGCTGTGCTGCAGTTAATCTGCACGTGTGGCAGAGTGAGTGTATATTCCATTATGCATAAAGAAGATATTCTGAAGTGAATTTGGTTGTCCAAGTGAACTCATTTATGGTTTTGATTTTTGTTGGGGGATTCTAAACCTAGAAAAACAAATGTATTTATTAAAGGTTTTTTTGAGGCTCTTCAAGCTCCTTTGTCAGCTTGAAGCATGAAATGTGGGAATAGAGTTGTACGGTTGTGTACTGCTTAAACATGCTCAGGAATATGAAAATGTTCAAGTCTGTTTGAGAGGGAAGTTCATCCACATGAAAAACCTCTGCAGGTGGCCCCAGGTCATGCTCTGACTTTGAGCACTGGGAGCTTCCCAGGTAGACTCCTGCCCTGCTCTGTATTTGAAGATGCAGTAAAAGGGACTCTGAGTAGGAGAATATCACAGCTATTAGAGAAGCTTGGTTTTCTTCCTTCTCCAAGCTTCCTCTGCAGTTTGGAGAGAGAAGAGAGGTTATAACAGTAGCAGTAACAGCCGTAGCCTGCACTGGGTTCTGTATGCTTCACCTGTTCCTTGCACTGCGTTTTTTCAGCCATTAGCTCTATCTAACACGCAGTATTCCTCCCTTTCCACATGCTTGTGCTCTGTGCTGTTTTGGCTCAACTCTTAATTAAATCTGGACACTTGCTCCAGTAATCATATGTAGACCTGTGTTTCATGGCAGATAACAGGAACATTCACCCGATAAGGACTGAGAAGCACTGTGTTTGTTAGGAATAGAGCAGCATAGGATATTCCTCTTGTTCTGTCTCCTCCACATCTCAAAAGCAGCCAGAAGCAGTCTATGGCTTGTGTTCTGAGTACCTGGCTCTGGAGGTAGCCACAGCGTGGTGATGCCTTGATGACTTCAGCAGGTAGCAAAAACATCTTTCTGCTGACTCTGCCCATTGTGTGCTGTATCACTGCAGCAGGCAGCTGCTGGCAGAGTGCAAGATGTAATCTCTGAAATTCAGCTGTAATATTTTTTTAAAGATTTTGCAAGTCTAAACTTACAATCCTTGTTAAGTTTTCCTTTTAAGGTTCCCCTTTTCATTCTCTGCTGTTGCATATGGAATTTTTGTAACAAAGCGAAGCTTCCTAATGGGATTAGTAGTTTTTTGTTCATCATGCCGCTTTTGACATTCCTTAGGTATTCTGTCTGGTAGCTCTTCCTGCTATGATTCAGTACAGGAGAATGTTTCAAGCATGTGCATATGTACATCTGTAATGAATCAGCTGCTCTAGATTGGGGAAGGGTGAGAAAATCAGCCCTGGTTCCTTTCTTTTTTTTTTTTTTTTTCCTCCTCTGACTTACTTGCTTACTGTATTGCTGTGAAAGTTGGAGATCAGGTTTCCCAAGATAAACCTGCTCTTGGGCAACAAATTCAGAGTATGTCATTTATGAAACTCATCTTACGAAAAATAAACACATGCCAGAGGTAGATGCAATTCTCTGTCCAGACATCTACAAATTAAGCCTTTTTTTTTTCCTCATTGTATAGGAGTAATAGATACGCTTCTTGTCATATAAAAAGAAAATGAATTAAACTCTCATTAATCTCATCAATTTTTTTTTCTTTGTTTGTAGGTGTGGAAGAAAATGTCAGTCAGCATGCATGAAAATCGCAAATCCAGGGCCAGTACTGGCTCCATAAACATATACTTATTCCACAAGTCATCCTATGCTGATAGTGTCCTGACTCACCTGAACCTTCTGCGTCAGCAGCGTCTCTTTACAGATGTTCTTCTTCATGCTGGGAACAGGTCGTTCCCCTGCCATAGAGCTGTCCTGGCTGCCTGTAGCCGCTACTTTGAAGCAATGTTCAGTGGAGGACTGAAAGAGAGCCAGGACAGTGAAGTCAACTTCCATAACTCCATTCACCCAGAGGTGTTGGAGCTGCTTCTGGACTATGCGTATTCCTCCAGGGTTATCATCAATGAGGAGAACGCAGAGTCACTGCTGGAGGCTGGTGACATGCTGGAGTTCCAGGACATCAGGGATGCTTGTGCAGAGTTTCTGGAGAAAAACCTTCATCCTACCAACTGTCTTGGCATGCTGCTTTTGTCAGATGCTCACCAGTGCACCAAGCTTTATGAGCTCTCTTGGAGGATGTGCCTTGGCAACTTCCAGAGTATCAGTAAAAGTGAAGACTTCCTCCAGCTGCCAAAAGACATGGTAGTGCAGCTCCTTTCCAGTGAAGAGTTAGAAACTGAAGATGAAAGGCTTGTGTATGAATCAGCTATGAACTGGGTCAACTATGACCTGAGTAAGCGTCACTGTTACCTGCCCGAGCTACTGCAGACAGTGAGACTGGCCCTCTTGCCAGCCATATACCTGATGGAGAACGTGGCAATGGAAGAACTTATCACCAAGCAAAGGAAAAGCAAAGAGATAGTAGAAGAATCGATACGATGCAAATTAAAGATCCTACAGAATGATGGAGTGGTCACTAGCTTGTGTGCCAGACCCCGCAAAACTGGCCATTCGCTTTTTCTTTTGGGTGGCCAGACCTTCATGTGTGACAAGCTGTACCTGGTGGACCAAAAGGCAAAGGAGATCATTCCGAAGGCTGACATACCAAGTCCACGGAAAGAGTTCAGCGCTTGTGCCATAGGCTGCAAAGTGTATATCACCGGGGGACGAGGGTCAGAAAATGGAGTCTCCAAAGATGTGTGGGTGTACGACACCCTTCATGAGGAGTGGTCGAAGGCTGCTCCCATGCTGGTGGCTCGCTTTGGCCATGGCTCTGCTGAACTGAAGCACTGTCTATATGTGGTAGGAGGGCACACTGCAGCGACTGGATGCCTTCCAGCTTCCCCTTCAGTTTCCTTAAAGCAAGTAGAACAGTACGATCCTGTGACCAACAAGTGGACCATGGTTGCCCCGCTGCGAGAGGGAGTAAGCAATGCAGCTGTGGTCAGTGCAAAGCTGAAGCTGTTTGCTTTTGGAGGGACCAGTGTCAGCCACGACAAGCTGCCCAAAGTTCAGTGCTACGATCAGTGTGAGAACAGATGGACGGTACCAGCCACCTGCCCCCAGCCCTGGCGCTACACTGCTGCAGCTGTCCTGGGTAACCAGATTTTTATTATGGGTGGAGATACGGAATTCTCTGCATGTTCTGCTTACAAATTCAACAGTGAGACATACCAGTGGACTAAGGTGGGAGATGTGACAGCCAAGCGGATGAGCTGCCACGCAGTGGCATCTGGAAACAAGCTGTATGTTGTTGGAGGCTACTTTGGCATTCAGAGATGCAAAACACTGGACTGCTATGATCCCACTTTGGACGTATGGAACAGCATAACGACCGTGCCCTACTCATTGATTCCCACGGCATTTGTCAGCACATGGAAGCACCTCCCCTCATAATTGTGTGTGTTTTGCAATTAGAAATTATCAGGTAAGGAACAGAACCTTTGAATTCCACGGTAATAAAGCTTTTCACACAGCTTCCAACCTCAGCTCTGGGGGGTGAGTTTGTGCAGTCCAGTGGTGGATCTGGAGCAGTAAGGTATGTGTGACTGGCAAGAAACCAACCTGTGACCAAGCAGGTGTGTCAGGTGGTTTGCCATGCTCCCTGCATCCAGTTCTCCTCACACGACCAGTTGCTGCATGATTTAGATGTTGGAAAATGTTCTTTTTCTAGACCCTGACCTTGTGGGGCAATGCAGATGATATTTTGGAAATGGAATCTTGCTTGCTTTTAAGTGCTAAATGCATGCTAAACAATGGACTGGAGCTTTCTCCCAACTGCACAGGTCAGGTCACTCTGTACATACAGTAGCAGGGACTGTAAATTCTGATCTGAAGTGTGATAGTGAGTTCAGTTGCATTTCCAGGCAGGCTGCATGCTTTCCTCTTTTGGGAAACTTGATGCATTATGTCCATGAGAAGTGTTTTACAAGGACTTCACATGAAATTCACTGTCTCATTTAGAGAGCAAGATTGCTCCTACCTGGACTAAGGCTGAATTTGTCCCATTAATACACTTTAAAATATGGACTTTTAAAAATAGTTATGGATATATATGTTGGACTGCATACAGTGTCAGGAAGACATATAATTAATATTGCTGGCTGAAATAATTGCCAGTCTATAGCACACACTGTTCCAAAAACATTTTAATTACATATAATGGGCCAAGCTCTTACAGATGCAACTTCAGCACTGTATCTTCTCTCAAGCAAGTCTCAGGCTGACCTCCCTGCTCAGATGTTGTGACTTTTCAGTTTTTAGGAGGACGGGAGAAAACATTCATTTAAAAGAAAATAAGGAAGCTTGGTACCTACATACATTGCCAACGTTTCTCAAAACTTTTTTTTTTTTTTTTTTCTGTTCTAGACTAGTACTTGTTTAAACCATAGCTAGCTTTTCTTAGTTTTTATCTTTCAGAGAGTTATATCACATGAAGTAAGTTGCTGACATTTTCCAGAACTGTTAATCTGTCTGTTTTGCAACAAATCTGGCAGACTTCTGTTAGCACAGTGTTGCTCTTTCCCCCCCCAAGACTTCAGGACAGAATCACCATACTACCAGCCAACCAAAGGAAAACAGTGGTTTGCTTAATCCTTAATAACGAGTGGCAACTTTTTGGATTTGAACTGTGTGTGTAGTGTAACCGTGAAGGCAGTAAGGTTGGAAGGAACCAGGCAAATAAATGCAGTTGAAGTAATGACATGAGCTTTGCATTTGCAATCTCAGCTCCTCACAAGTCCAGACTGAGGTGGGTTCTCCAGAAGACAGAAAGAACATTGTGTTTGAAGACTCCCAGGGTACTTCTGTTTGGGACCCGAATGCAGAGCAGGAGGAGAAGCTTCATTTCTGTGCCATGGCTTCCCCTCCTCGCTGGTAAAACATCTTTACATCTTCAGTCAGTTTCTATTATTACTCACTTTCAGCACTTCTCACTCTTACCAGAACAGTAGTATTGAATGCCCGGATTGAGGTCTGTGCCAAGAAAAATATTGACTTATTCTTCTGAGACTGACTTAATTGTTCTAACGTTTACAGCGCCTGAGACAGCGTGTTTTATTTTGAAAGCCCATCCTCAGAATATAGCGGTGCAAAAGATTTCATTTGCCTTGCAGTATCTTGTTAAAGCCATTACTTTAGCTTCACTGACACACAAGATAACTGGATGAACGCAGTCACAGACTGAAAGTCTCTCCGATTTTGTGTGCTCATCCAGCAAGTACGTTTTTTTCCCACTGACTCCTGCTGCTTTGTCAGTGGGTGGGAGGGACAAAAAGGAAATTACTTCTGATTACCCTCTGTTTTCATGGCGCTGTGTGGCCCCAGTCTGACAGCTTTTAGGAAGACTTTAGTCTGCTTTGTCCCTTTCTTCCAACTTGGGGCTTTTGAGTAGACTGGAAATCATTTTTTTTCCCCCGATTTTGAATCATTTATAATATACAAAAAAAAAAAAAAGTTCATCCATAATGGGAAAGGTTGTTTTGGCTTCAGAGCTGATTTGTATGTTCTTCAGTGGGAAGAATGACATGCTGCCCTGAGGAATGTCTACAAAACACTAATCAACACTAAGAGCAGAAGCTTTTTTGGATGTGATGAAGATAGCCTGTTTGAAACTCACAGCTGCAAAAAAGGCATGATTCTCCTGTGGGCTACTGTGTTTCCAGTGCATGCTCCCTGTTGTACTTAGACATAACAGCCTGAAAAATACATGTTATGTTCAAGCCAACTGAGTTCACTGCAGCTCTTTTGCATTGTAAAGATTGGTTTTGACTCTGAAAATGCTAGCAGTGCTGTCAGAAATGACTGCTAACAATCTGATGATGGTCTGGAAGCTGGCATTTTAATGCAGCTTCAAAGTGAAAATAGAGAGCACAGTCTCAGGATCCAAAGGCTGAATTTTTCATTGAATAATCAATTTTTATAAAAGACTCCAGGATGGAATTATTGATGCGTGGTGCACTGGTGTGTGAAAAGAAATGAAGCAGGTTTCTGCTCTAATGAATAGCAGAGATGTTTTAAGTAAAGGGATTAATATGTCCTTTTCTATACTATGAATAAATTCAATTTAGAATTCTTCATGGTGAATGGAAGCAATGGGGTGAAACGCCTTCACCTCCCTGTTTGTATAACACCAGCCAGGTCTGCTGCGGCCCAGGGACAGAAGGAGCTGCTCAGTTGGGCTTCTGTGGGAGAAGTTGCACGAACTTCACTTTAAAGAAATCCATGGGCACATGGGGGGAACTTAGAGTATGCAGAATGCAGAGACCATCACATCAAGCTGTATTTGGGCAGTATGATTTAGCTTTCACATGATTAGATTTATAACTTTATAACTGGAACACTAAGGTGGTAGGGGGTAAGGAAGTGCATCAATTAGATTGTGTCCTAAGCAAAGCCTTTTAAAACTTTTCCCTCTGTTTTGTTATTTTTTATATATATATTTTTTTCCTTCTTTTTTCTTCTCCTCCCCATGATTTTAGTTTACTCTGCTGTTTGGAGAGGAGAATTGGAACCTCAGATCTGGATAGATGGTTTTAATGAAGAAAAATCGTTCAGCGTCTCTTGCATTTGAAGAAAATCGTCCGCACCTTGTAAGTTATCTAATCTAGACATGAAGGAATGGGAGGAAAAAACTGTCTTCTGGACTTCAGCACATGGTTTAAATATGAATGAATGAACCTATGATCTGGTCCTTGTGCTAGTAATTGTGGATTAATGCCAATATTAATCAGTTATTTAAAAGAGAGAAAGAAGAGACAAGACTTCTCTGAGCAGTGCAGCACACAGCTCTTGATTTTTGTGGACTCTGCTGTTTGTATGAGAAATTTGAAATGGTTGTCACTCCCCTTTGTGATGACTTGAAGCATCAGCGCCAGCTGCAGGGTAGCAGACAGGGTCAGAAGCAGCAGGATGAAGGGAGCTGTGCTGCTGGAGAACTCTGCGTGCCAGAGGTGCTTGTCTGTGGGCAGTGCCTACAACACCTCCTGGACCCTGCAGCAAATGACCTCCAGCTGGAGCAGGAGGAGCACAGCAGCAAAATCTTCTTGCAAAAGTGACACTCCCAAATGTTTCTTGTTCCCTTTCCTCCCTGTATTTATAAGTAACCCAGACTGTCCTATTCTTGTTATGTTACTTGTTGTAGATACAGTTATTTATTGTTCTGTGCTTGCATGCTGAAACAATGCCTGCAACTGTCTTCATGTTGTAAGGGCTTGTGTGAATCGTTGTATATTTTGCACATTTTGTGATTGCTGACTTGCTCTGCTGCACAAAGAAAGAAAACTGTTGGGTAATGGTGGGAGGGAGGGGTGGCTTCCCGGTCAGAAATGGAGGGATTACAAAGCAGGATCTTAAATTACACGCTTACTAAAGGAAGAAGCCATGGAAGTCACTTTCTCAGGCTACCAACTCCCCAGGTTGCATGTGGTGCATCTTGTAGATGGTGTCCTTGCTACATTTCATTTGCTGGTCATGCCTTTCAATTTCCAATCCGGAAATAGCCAAAACCATGTGCAGCTCTGTCTTTGTGCAGCTCCCTGATTGCAATGCAAATACTGTGGAATAGCTTCTGGATACCAAGCCCAGATGAAGTCATTGTCCAAAGTTATTTATTTATTTATTGGATTGGATAAGGGGATACCTACAGTTCAGCCACATTGGCCCGAGTGAGTGGAGTGTGGCTGATTCAGGAATAAAAGCAAAACACCTCAAGATATGTTAGTGATGAAGTCTTAAATGCAAGAGCAGTAATTTTGCACTGACCGGATTGCCTCATCCATCTGGAGTTCAGATGATCATCTGAGTGGGCAAGTATCAAAGACCCAAGTGCTCTAGCAAAATTCTCATGGGGATAGAAAATAAATTTCAAAGCTCCTAGTCTTAAAGATAACCCTCAGACTGTTCTGCCTTTTCTTTTCCATAGCCAGGTATGTATATATAAACACTTGGTTGCTCAGAGTGTCCAATACAGCCCTGAGAAACCAATCTTTTAATTTTTTACATAAATTTGTTTCTTATCCGTCTGGTCTTGAGACAGATACGAAGCTACTCTTTTCCTTCTGGATTTCAGAAGCTCATTTTTCACAGGTGCTTTCTTTGCCGGATTCTGTTACAAGCATGTATTATTGTATTGTGTTATTTCCTAAATGTTTTTGGAGCCCAACTTGGCTGGCACATTCAGTAACATGGTTGGTGTGTGCTGCAGTATAAGTAAACAGCTGCATGCGTGCATGCAAAACAAAAATAGTCACACTGGTGATGCTTGCCTTTCTTTGTGACAGTGGTGTAGCTGTAGTTGTGAAAGCTGTGTCATCTGAAAGTATTTACACTGGTCACTGGAAGTTTCTCTGTTCTGCCTTATGTTTGACTTGCTGTTTGGAGTAGACCTTTACATTTCAGAAATAGAGTAATTGGAGTTCTGTGAATACTGAGACAACATTGATTAGCAAAGGCATTAGCAGCTTTTTTTAAGGGTGAGGCCCAGCTAGATGCAAACAGTTATAGTTCCTCTAGTTTAACTGATTTGTTGAAATGATAGATTAACAAAGTGTTTAAACCCATAGCGTTTCCCCCACCCCACATCAGTTCCTCTCTACTAGGTGGCTTTGAGCAATAGAAAAACAGCTAGGATGGATCTCCTCTCTGCATCCCATTGCGTGCACAGGATGCCCTGCTGTAGGCTTCAGCCACTGGTGCCGTGCATCTCAGGAGCTGTGGGCACCAAACAAGCTGTCACGTTGGACACCTGTGTTTTGCATGTCTTCTCCCAGGTGCTACTGATGGTGCAAGGCATGGGGAAGTGAGGAGCCTGAAGCCAGCCTTGAATTAGGGCATCCAGTTTTGAGACCCGTTTTCCCTGTCAAACTGATGAGAATCCAGGTGCGAAGCCTCTCTGCACCTTGCTGCTCATCTTATGGCAAAGATCTGCTCTGTGGCACTGTGTGGCTCCCATAAGTGGGATAAGCCTTCTACAGCTATTTCCAAGGTCAGCTTTCCAGCCCTTTGTATTAATTTCAATGGGTAGGCTGGAGGAAGCTGGAGGTGGGGTGGGCCTCTGGCTCCAGAGGGAATGCACTGGGCTCTTACTTGGAGCTGTTGTGGGAATCGTGGCTGCATGCTTGGCCATTCCAGTCCTGTGCACAGCCTGCACTTTGAAGTGAGCACAGTTCACAGCAGAGTGCACACAAAACCCTTGGCATAAGACGAGAAGGTTCCTCTTATTCTGTGGGCTGGTTGCTGTAGAAACATGTAACAAAGGACAGCCTTCCTCTTCTGGTATAAATGTGCAGCCCCTTTTCTCTAGGTCTGACACCTGTCTGAATAAAAGTGATTTGAGCAGAATAATGTTCTCTTTCCTGGCTGTTGAAGAGGTGTGGTTTGTGTACTAAAAGGAAACTGTACAAGTGAAGAAATAAAATGTCTATGGTGCGTCTTTTTGTTTCCTATTACATTTTAAGGTTTTGTAAAACTTGCATTTTTTTCACAATGTGAAACTGAAGGTCAATAAATTATTAGAGATTTTCTCTCCATGGATCATTTCTTTTAAGTGTCGTCTCTTCCTTCCATCCCCCCCTGATGTTTTGAATCCATTATAATGTTCTTTTCAAGTCTTCTTAATAAAAAGAGGCCAATAACATGTAGTTTACTGCTTTGGTTTAATCTTCTGCTTCACTTGCACTTCCCTTCCCTTTGTTCTATTCTGCTGCTGTTACTATGATCAGTATCTCAAAGTTCAGCAGTTAAACCTCCTGAGAGCCTCAAAACATTTAGGAACAGGAAATGCAAGTTTGCTAGTGCTTGCTGCACAGTTCAGGCTACTGCGTGATATGACTTGGAAGCGGCATAAGCATCTCGAATCCTTCATAATTATTTGCCAGGAAAAAAATGCTGGCTGTGTATAAAACATTCCAGTTGTTATATATAATACATACATACAGCCAAACCCTTTGATCTCTTAAGCTCACTTACAACTATTTATTTATTTATTTATTAATGCTATTGATTTTCCGTGTTGTCTTATTACCTCTCTGGCCCTCAGGTGTAACTTAATGTCCAAATCTAATATAGCATTCTGCAGGGGCATTGATGTGCACCTTGGTAGTTCAGTTTCTCCAGTCTACTGTGTGCTGGCCTGCTTTCCTGCATAACAGGACTTTTGCTCAGTCCATTGCTTTTGAGCAAAGAAACAAGGCTGCTCCTCATTGCTTTTCACTGTCTGCTGTCCTATCCCTTTTCTTACAGAGCTGTGAAGAAGGAAGGGAAAGAGAAGATGCCCATACACTGCAGCACAGAGCAGGGATGGGATTGATGCTCCAGGTGCCACCCACCAGCCTGCGCAGCCTGCCCCTGAAAGAACATGTTACTTAGCTTAGATAGAGAAAGCTAAAGCAGACTCAGAAAATACTGTTTTCTGAAAGTTTTTAATCTTACTCGTGTCAAACTTCCTGTAACTGCCCCTTGAAATTTGCAGGCTTCGGGGCATTTGGCAGTGCGTGGCTGACAGGTCCTGGCCCTGCTTGTTTTCCCTGTTTGTCTGCAATCTGTCTTGGCTGGGGCACACTTAACACTGGGAATCCATAAACGCAGAAGTCCTTGGAAAATAGAAGCTATCTCAGTCAGGACAAGGACAGGAACTCTTTGGATTCTCAGTGTGTTGTGGTCTGGGCAGCTTACAGCTACACTGAGCACAGACAACTCACTGGTATCATGTGAGGTGTCTGGTAGATTTTTAGAGGGCTTTTATCCTATCATGGATTCAAATTCCCCTTGCTTGGTGCTGAATGGGGAAGACTTCTTATACTGAACATCCATTATGTATGGTGAGACTTCAAATCTTCACGCCTCTGAGAGACATGCGAAATTTACTTCCCTCCATAGTATGAGAGGTAGCAATCTGCAATAATAGCCTGGCCTATCATGTGTGTGAACCATAGAGGAATGCAATGCCTAACAGGAAAATTCACTGTTTATTCAGACCCTTGAATTTATACATAGTAGTGGCATGGAATAAAGTACCAGCTCCCTCAGTGGTTGACACATACACAGCAGGGCCATCTGTCCTGAGTATGCTTCAAATAATGGCCCGTGAACTCTGAGGTATCATTACTTGTTAGAAACTTGATCATGAGATTCACTCCTAAGACTGAAAAAGTACGTAAGGCATAACTGAGAATTAAAATGAGTGGTTAAATAAATGACAAATCACTTCCATCACCAAGTTTAGGCTCTACTTCTGGCAGTATCTGGATACCATGGGAGACAACTTTGTGTGCATCTGCCTTGTTACCCTAGAAACCTTTATTTGTATCTCTGAAGGAGGCAAAGCCACTGGAATTTCTGCCAGGACATCTTCTAATGTCATTCTTATGTTATCAAACATTTAATAGATTACTTCATACTTGCATAATCAGTGAAGTTTGTTAGATATTTTGTAATTGCTGTGCATAATCTGTGGGTTATGTACTGTGTTCTGATTCAGAAGTAGAATTTACAGGTGGCCGCATTATTCAACTGCAGTTAAACATTTACGTAAGTCAGGAACACATACATAAACTAATATTTGACACCTACATTTTACAGGTCTCCCATCAGATTTCAATGCAACCCATCATGCTGTATCTCAGCAATGACTCTGGGAAGGAGCAAAACCACTGGACCTGCCTGAGGTCAGGGAAGCCTGGCTGGGCTAGAGGGGGCTGTGGGATGTTCCCATGTCCTATCATCTGCTGCCTCTGCAGCATCTCTTTACAGACGGGATTTGGGGCTGCTGTGTACAGGCTGGCTGTGGGAACTCAACTTCTTGTTTACAGGGACATTGTCCTGCAAGACTAACAGGTCTTGCCACAGGATAAAGGTTTTAGATAGCAGTCTTATGCCAGGAACAATACTTCTGCTGGAAGGAAGGTTACTGTTTAGTCAAGGAGAACTGATAGCAACTAGATGATCTCTAGAGGTACCTTCCAACCCCTATAATCCTGTGATTCTGTGAAGCAGATGACTTTAGGGCACAGCTGGTATTAGACCCGAATCAACATGTTATCTTACTTTGAAGTGCACAGGGGTACTGAGCAAAAGGAAAAAAGAAAAGCAGGTCTGATTCTTAAGGCAGTGTGAATTCTTATCTCAAAGTAGATCCATCCTGTGTTATAAATACTTGATTTCCAGGTAAGGTGCTGTGGATGCTATTTGCTTATGAACTGCTGCTGAGCATGGTCCAGGGATCCATGTATTCACCAGACTAATAACCCCCAAAGCGTCTGCCTCTGTCTCTCTCTACCTGAACAGCAGAGTTTTAGCTCCTTTTTCATTTGGCTTGTGGCTATCAGTTGTTTGAAGCTGCATTTGGCTCTGCTCTTATCTAGGTGTTTCTGGATAACTTTGCAAAAGCCTGGAAATGCTCGTGTCATAAGGTAAGATAGAATGTGTTGTGTTAGCGAGTGTTTTGTCAGCTTTAAAGGGTTCAGTCATCAGTGCTGTGTGTATCCCCCCACCTGGTTTAGCTGAACCATGCCTTTCATCTGTTATCCTGGATAAAAGGTTCTGGAACAACTGGATGCATGTGCTCCTGGTAAATGCGGCTCACAGGCCTCAAAGCACTCCCTGTGTCACTGCAGGTCTTTTGTACAGGAAGTGATCTGCTGCTATGCACTGTCAGCAAATTAGCTTGAGCTGACAGAAATACCACTCTCCTCCGCTGCTTCTTTAGCCAGAGCAGGCCAGTCTTTCAGCCCTGTTCCAGCCAGCAGTGCTGCTTCTTACTTGCTTAATTCTCTCCTCCCATCTAGTTTTCCTCACCTGATGTGTGCTTTTTGCATATCCCCTTGCATGCTCATTTCGTTGTACAAACAAGGGACTTTTCCCAGGGTGTGACAGGAGATCAGTGCTCCCGGCCCTGGCTGCTGTGCATCAGATGGGGTCACTGCTGAAAGTCGGGAGGGAGAGAGGCAACTGAGAGAGCTGCCGCCCATGTGAGATACTCTGGGTGAGAAGCATGGGCTCTGCGGATGGAGAAATTCATGGGGCAAGTGGTGACCATGGAGAAAAACAGGAGCTTGTAGTTCATTGAATCACAGAAAATTCTGAGTTGGAAAGTACCTACAAGGATCATCAATTCTGATCCCTGGCTCTACACAGGACCACTAAAATCAGTCGATCACTAAAAATCAGACCATGTCTGAAATTGTTGTCCAGGTGCTTTCTGAGCTCCAGCAGCTCAGTGCCATACCTGTTGACCTGAGCAGCCCATTCCATGCCCACCGCCCTGTGGTGTAGACCCTGTCCCTAACCCCCAGCTGCCCCTCCCCTGGCACAGCTCCATGCCGTTCCCTCGGGCCCTGTCACTGTCACACAGAGCAGCGCTCAGTGCTGCGCTCCACTCCCTGTGAGAGCTGCAGCAGCCATCAGGCCTCCCCATAGCTGTTCTACTCTGTGCTGAGCACACCCAGGGATCTCAGCAGCTCCTCACAGACCCTGTCCCTCAGGCCCTTCACCATCTTTTCAGCCCTCCTTTGGACACTCTCTAACAGCATTATGTCTTTATCTTGTGTTAAGTCAATTGCACCCAGTGCTGGAGGTGAGGCCACACTGCAGCACAGCCCCCTCCCCTCTCCCACTGGCAGTGCTGGACCAGGTTCATGCCAGGGTGTGGTTGGCCCTTTGGACTGCCTGGATACACTGCTGGCTCGTGTTCAGCCTGCTGTCAGTCAGAGCCTCCAGATCCTTTTCGGCATATCTGCTCTCAAGCCTCTCCTCCCTCATTCTGTGCTGGTAGCCAGAGCTGCCCCATCCCAGCGTCCCAGGTGCAGAATCCAATACTTAATCTTGCTCAGCTTCATGATGTTGTTGATTGTCCAGCTCTCTAATTTGTCTAGAAGTTAAAGCAAAGCTTCCTCGCATGAGGAAAGGGAGTTTCCTGAGTACCAGAAGGAAAGTGTGTTGGGTTTCTTTAATGTTTGCAGTTGCTTGACTAGAGGGCAAGGATGTAGGAAAATACATATATTTCTCTACTTCTCATTACTCCTTCAAGAAAATGCAGTATTTCTTTTCAAGCATTCTCACTCTTTTTCACCTCACACAGTTCACCTGAGTATTTCTATTTAAATGATGACCTAATCTAGTATTTTCATAAAATATGACCGTTGATCAAAAGCCCATTGAGATCTGTGATCTTTCTTGCTCCCAGGGACAGTCAGGGCATGCTTTCCGCAAGGGTTTGCCCTGTCCAAGGCCACATCAGGCTACTCTTTGGACAAAAAGCAGGGAGAGTTGGCACTATCTCTTTGGCAGCCTTGGTGGAAAGGCAGCTCAGAGCAACACTCTGGAACAAGCTGGAATTTTTCAGCTCCTGTGGGTCCCAGTAATTTCAGGTACCAGGCAGTCCTGCAGCCACAGCCAAAACCAGCCCAGGGCCCCAGCACGCACTGCCCACTCGGATGGAGTTTTATGCCTTGCTTCTTACAACTTCTTTGGTCCTCAGAGAAGGGGGTCATCCTTCATACTGTTCTCATCCATTTCAAAGCTATAATGAAGAAAAACTCTTACGACTAAAAAACAAAAATAAAAAAAGGGGATATTTCTATTTATGTGGGCTTTATTTATTCAGAGGTAAAGGAGCGGGATGTTTAGACAATTGTGCAGTCAAGATCCATAATAAGGATATTTATATAAAACATACAAAGTGATTTTTAACTTAGTTGGAATTGAAAAAAATAGATTCATGTTGATCTTCAAAAGAGAGAAATATTTTTTGGTTAACAGTTGTTAACGTTTTGGCCTATAAGATGTCTTAGATTTTCCCTCCCACCTCAAATGCATCTTGTAACCTGCAGGCATGACTGCATGTTTCACGTCACATGGAATGAATGCTCTTGTTGAACTGAAGTGGATTCATTCAGAGTGCATAAGGTTAGCATGCATGACTTGCATGACTTGCATGACTGTGATTGCACGAAGAAACAATTTGGTAATGTAGTGTATAGGGTACTGATATTAAGGGATCAGAGAAGGCTTAACTCTTTGACCTTGCTCTCAAGGGCATTGAAAGTTACTTGTCTGAAAAGCATAGATTACCTGCTTCTAACAGCACTTGTCCTACAGTAGAGTGGAAACTGAGAGATTCATGTGACTTGGGAAATCCTAATACCAAGGATATTAACATTACAGCTTCAATAGTTTTATGTTGCCATCTTTAGAATTTATTTAGATTCTTTATGCAATATTAGTTTCTGTACAGGATACAATGCAGACACATGGTATGATTAATTCCAGTTTATCTTGTCTAGATTGATATGTGTGCATTAAAACAATATTGTATAAATTGCTTTCCAGCATGCTGTGAAGAATTGTACAGGTAGGTAGAGAAACAACATTACTTCTTCTCTGAATGAACAGGAATAGACTAGCTACACAATGATTTTTATAGCCCTCACTGGGCTATGATGAAACATGTAGTCTTCCAAAAGACTGAAATTTTTTCTTTTCCATTTTTATGTCCACAACAATGAGAGATTCACCCACTCTCTGGTGTTCTTGAACAGCATCAGCACCCTCTGATGTAGGTGTGCTTTGTGAATGCTCTGTCAGCACTAATCAAGGCTCAGGTTCAGTTTTGTGGTCAATGGCTATGGTCAGGATTGGGAAAGATGAATGTTCCTCTGGTTCAGCACTTCTTTTATTTCAAGTTGTGTCTATGGCTACTGTCTTGTCAGTGGGCACCACTGTGAAGTCCACCTGTCCCCACACCTTCTCATCAGGTCATCAACTGCATTTTTTCTATTACCTCTATTTTAAGAGCAGACAAAATCTCTTTCTGAAAATCTTCAGTTGGAATGGCATTATAGTAGAAGGGTTAAGTTGCTTACATTACCGAGTATGATTTGCATATATTAGTGGAGGACAGGTATGGTCCAGGTAACAAGATTTAGTACTAACTTTACGTGAGAACAGTGCTTTTCAAAACAGCTTCTGTGGAACAGGAAGAATCTGTGAAATTACAAACTCCATCTATTGTGTCTTCTTTCTTCAGAATATCTGCTATAGGAACCCAAAATATGTTAACCAGGTACATAGGTTTCAGAGATGTAATCTACCTCAATTTGAAATATATTTCCAGAACATCATAATATAAAGATCAGTCTATAATCAGGCAGACACCTAGAAATCACAGCAATTTCATAGCCAAGGTGAATCTTCCATGGTCAAGATATATAATATGCTTTTATTTCTATTTCTAGCTTTTTTTTTTAATTATTTTTCCTCCTATTTTATTTATTTATTTAGAGTGGTGGGGCTAGCAAATACATTAAAGTATGCAATGAAAATATTTCTTCTTGTTAGTTGATTCTGCCTGTAGCTGAGATTTTGATACTGTATCTTTTTGGAAACCTAATGCCCCAAAAGAAATTGGTGGGACATGAGTATGTGAAACAGAGCAGGACTTACATAGGCCCATAGACAGCAAAGTATAGAGCTTGCTAATAGTGCACTGTTCTGACACCAGTATATTACAAGCAGAGAAGGTGATGTTGCAAGTTATAAAGTGACAGTATAAGAGACTTTGTTAGGAAGAATATGAACAGGTGAGTAAATAAAGCATTGTGTTTGAAACGGAAAGTAAAATAAATGTTTTATTCACCAGCCCAATACAGAGAGATAAAATGCAAATCACCAAGAAACACTTCAGCCTTTTTGCAAACAAAGATTTCAGACCTAAACCTTTCTGTTATGTTTCTGATCTCCACACTCTGCTTTGGAGTCATTCTCAAGAAAACAAAACAAAACAAAACAAAACAAAACAAAACTAAACAAAAAAGAAAGAAACAAAACAAAACAAAACAAAAAAAAACAAAACAAGAAAAACAAACAAAAAAACAAGAACAAATTTCACACTGCTGCATAGATGGAGGATGGTAAAATGAACACCTGGATTTTGTGGGAGCTCACTTCTGGGGAAACAGCGGTGATGGTGCTGTTGGGATTTTTAAGGCTGAAAGACTGTTTTTGTTTAACAGCATAATTGTAGCCAAATACTTTATATTTCTCTAAGGATCTGGATTAAGTTTGGTTTGGCCTCCACATATTATTACCTAAATCATCAAACCAAAGCTACAAAAGCTATTTGCCATGCAGGCAGGACAGGCTTTCAGATGGTTAACCACTGGTTTACTGGTAAATTACAAAAGTTTACCTGTGTTAGAGAAAAGAGAGAAACAGTTGTTTGTGTTTTTTCTTGGCTGTCTTGCTGGCACTGAGTTAGCAGATTTAATAATAGCTATTTAAAAAAAAATATAAAAGTGGAAAAATGTGAAATTTGCCTTGACTACAGCCATTGCCCACAAACACTCTCTCAATCAAATCTCTGAATATAAGATTTTCAGAGCAGAGGGAACTTTCTAGGGAGCAGCTTTTGCAGATTCAGGACTCAGAGTTATTCTCTTCTGTAAACTGTGCCTACATCCTTCCTGTTGTTGTTGTTGCTTTTTGTTTGTCTGTTTTTCCTTGCCACAGTTTTCATCAATAATTAGTTTCCTCCAAGAATGCAAAGGACATTTCTTCAAGAGATCCACCATTTCACAAAAATGCTTAAAAATATTCTCCCTTTCTTTCTCTTTGCATTAAAAGCATTATCATAATGCTATAGGCATTAACTGGAAAGGGGTTAATGAGCCACAGGGAGTTGGTAGGAGTATCTGATCGGTGCACATCCAATCTCACTTTCCTCCAATCAAATATGGCCTCTATGTGGTCTTCCCAACAGCGTTTGTTTTGTTCAAAATCTCTGCTGGAGGTATTCAGGAACTGGAATGTCTGTGCATGCAAGGGAACAATCTCTAACTTGCTGGAGCTATTGAATTTGGCATTTAAATTACTTTAAAAATTGTTCTTTATTAGCATAAGAAACTTCAAATCTTAAGCTCTAAAATTGGTATTTCTTCCTCAAATATTACTGTTTTAAAATCTACAGGCATGTTTGCATGCTGTACCATTATAGAAGGCCACATCCACTTGTCAGGGGCTGGTGCCTGACTGCAAAATCAGTGAGATTCAAGCTCTAAATGTTATCATTAAAAATCTTAAATATTATACCCAGTAGAATCAAATAAAGCCTT
>VXAB01001482.1:19166-53848 GCA_013399175.1 Odontophorus gujanensis | reverse complement strand
TTTTTTTTTTTTTTTTTTTTAAGGCTATAAAGAAAGGAAGTAAACGTCTGTTCTTATCACAGAATCTCTGCAGGACAAGAAGTCTCAACTCTGCAGGAAGCCGTAGCTATATAATTTAGACTCATTATCTTGTTTGCATTCTGCTATTGCCTTCAGGTGTCTTGTTAGCAATGTTACAAATCTCATGCATCTTCTGTATTTCCCAGAGTTACCTGGGAAACAGCAAGTGATGGTTGAGTGTCTCAGGGAAATGAAATTCAGAATTTAAGCAACCCACCCAAGGACCAGTTTGATGTGGAGCTGATTAAAAAGATTGCACTGTTCCATTAGCAAATAAACAAAAGCCCAAAGGAAAGTTCTCCTTTTCTTTGGACATCTTTCCTTATGTTTTAGGGCAGTTTTCTGGAGTAGCCTTCATGATACATACCCCTTTTCCCCAAAATTCTGAATTTTTTTGTAGCTGATATCTTATACTTTCTAAATGCTGAAGACATACTTTGGTTAGGTGAGTGCTTTTTGTCCAGTTCATCTTGGAGTTTTTAATAGTCATGGTGGAAAGTATCTATCACTGCTTGACTGCACCTGCTGTCAGCAAGGAGGAGTTCAGGCACTATCTGGCTGCCTCTGCAGGACATCACATGGACATGCAGAGGGGGTGCTCTGTGACCTCTTTGTGTTCCATCTTTGTTAGACACTGCTGAGAAGTATACTTGCAGGAGAATTTGGGATGAAAGCAAAAGGGCTTATTTCCCAAAGGAGAAATAAAGGGCTGAGAAAGTAGTGGGATGAGGAAAGGCTATGAAAGGTGGCCTTTGTCAGCATCTTTCACCTCATGATTGATGCTGGGCGTTGGAGTGACTTACACAAACAGAGCAAGCTGCTGTGGAGGACTTGCATGGCATAGCAGTTCACCAGCTTTAACCACAGAAGGGTCTGCCTTCTGTGATCAGTTTTTGGTCAGTTAATTGCAACAGACCATTTCCTAAGGAAAGCATGCATGCAACAAAGAAGTAAAACAACCCATTACAAGTACAGAAACTGTTAACCAATCAATAATGTATATAAATCTATAAGAAGGAGAATGCTAGTTGGCCCTGTCAGAAAGTATGCCAAGACCTGTTGTAATAGTTAAACGCTACAGATTAGTGGTTCAGTGTACTGGCAAACATGTAGCCCATGGGTTATAGTTTGCTTTGCCGTGGGAAAAGGCTGAGTTGTCAGTCCTTCTTCTCACCAGGGGAGAAGTGACGACAGCTGAAGATTTACTTGTCTGTCACACTTCCCTGCTATGGATGAGAAAAGAGTCCACAGGGAGGATTAAATAAGCAGAATGACTGAAAGGAGTTATGTGGGGAGGAGGCTGAGGTAGAGCTTTCTAAGAGCCAACCTGACAGGAACAGAAAGAAACTTCCCAACATCCAGGAGCATGTGAAGGACAAGGGGATGTGCAAGTAAGAGGAAAATGACAGTGGAATAGATCTTCAGGAAAAATAGAAGGATGTGAGATGGCAGGAGCCAGGAGCAATGCAGTGGATCCACTGAAGTCCAGGAATACAAACACAACCAGCGCAGAGCACTGCCATATGACATGCCTTGAGTCTCTGGAGCACTCTTCATGCAGCATCTATTTCAAAATACGCATCAGAATTTAAGCATAAGAACAAAAATCAGATGATTCAGGTGTGGAACGCCAGTGATTAAGATACTTTTAAATCAGGTTTTATCCTAGTTTCATGGCTATCTGTTTAAGTTACTGAAGTAGTTGAGAGCTATTCTCATGAAGCTGCTGTATAGTACGTGGTTCTTGCAGTGCATGGTCTTTTGCCCTCTGTGTGTAGGAGCTAGGGCAGGAGTCTGCATTACCTCTCCAGCACTCTCTATGGAAGGTCAGGACCACCCAAGCAGAAGAGGGCACTTGTGGGAAGGGAAAACTGGCATGCGTGGGGAGAAGAATTGGGAATGGGGATTTTAGAAAACTTCATTTGAATCAAAGACCCATTATGCTCCCATTTCCTAAGCTTCTCAAATAAAAACATATCAGCCTGTGTGTACATGTGCATGTGTAAATACAGGTGTATACCTACAAAACACTCCCTGCCCTCATCCTTAGCTGTCCTTTGCAACACCTGTGTATGCTCAGCACACTGCTTGAACTTGCTGGCTGATAAAGATGCAGTATGAAGCTATATAGGGCAGGACAGACAGGCACTGGAAATGAATAAACCTTTCCAATCTTAGCTGTAAGGTAGAGTTGTACTATAAAATTAAATATTATGCAAGCCTCAAAATCCTACATTCTTGGGAAGGATGCTGGAGATTTTTTTAATAGTAGACTGGAGAGAGAATTGCCAAGTGTCTGTAACATACTGTGGCTAGATCCCAACTTCTGTTCACGACCTGAGCTGACTGATAGCTGTATAGGAGTTGATAACATGATAATAAATGTGAGGCATTAAGCCTGGTTGAGAATCAGAGCATGTTAACTGAAGCAGTTTGCGCTTGAACTGTACTAACCCTAGTGTGATGTTGCTTGTTGGCTTGGGGTAGAAGGACTCAATTCTGTCTGACACTCAGCAGGCAGCTCAGCATAGGACCTGCAAGAATTTACCTTTAACTAACCAGATACATTAGCAAAATACTTTAAGAAAGTGGATTTGGAAAGTCTGGTTTTGCAGTTGAATATCAAGATTTACGTATGGCCCAAATCTGTTCCGCTGGCTTTAATATCCATGTGACATCCACTGAAATGTTTCCCAGAAATCCGACGGTATTTTGGTGTATTTATTCTTAGATTGGGTCCATTAAGGGGAGGATTCGTGCTGTGCAATGGTAAAGAGAGTCTTGTGTAAACAAGGCAATTTTGCTGAGCAATGGCTTCACAGTAACCTAAGTGTGAGATTTAATTTGTATTTTCACTTATATTATGATAGCAAGTGGTTACATAAGAAGTTTATCACATAGGAGGGAAACAAATCCTCCTCTTCTGGAGCCTTGAACATTAGACAGATTGCTGGACCACATTTACTCAGTGACTAGAATGGAACATAGGAAGACTCATTAACGTCAAATGATGCTAAAGATAACACATAAGTATTTTCTTCATGTTCAGCCTGATAGTCATTAAGTTTTGCTAATACTACAAATGTGATAGTCTGTCCCTTACAGTCCTTCCCCTCATACATACTGGAGTATACACAGGGCTCCCAACTTCACTGACAGTACAGTGACCTGCCATGCAGCCTGTGTCCCTCAGCCCACTGCCCAGCTGAGGGTAAGCTCAGCTGTGCCCGTGAGGCCATTAAGGAACGTACACTTTCTTTCTCACCCTCAGCTATATCAAAGGAAACGACATTTCAAAAATACAGGCACACATGAACTAGTGGATAAATTAACACTTTGTTCTTGGTTAGAGCCTAACCAATAATTTCAATAATTTCAGCCTTGCATTCTCAGTCTTTTTTTTTTTTTATGTCTGTTCTGAAAGGGCTTAAGAAACAGTCTTTAATTAACTAGTAAATAGAGTCTCTTACCACTGAGTAGGAGATTTAGATGATCCCTTTAATTACTGGAACCAGATTTAAGTTTGATTGCAAATACCAGTTTGCTCTCTTTTAAAGTGATGTGAACTGCTAGTAAACTGTTACGAAAAGCTTCCATTTGCAACATCCTTCCATTCAAACTGAAGCTGTTATTACCAAAGGGAAAACATATTTAAGTTGATGTATCTGTGTAAGTGCTGTTTTTTTGAACTGTAAATTCAAGTGAAATTGGATTCACATGATGGCTCATGAAATTTAAAGCAGCCTTCTTTTTATGGCCGATTTCTCCTTATTATGTGATTAATGCCTTGCAGTGTGTCTTTACAGTTCAACCGTACAAACAGGAAGTTAACCAAGAGCCTTGTTAGACTGAATGGATGCTCAGGGTCAATGTCTGTAAGTAATTCCAAAAACTTCCTATTAGAATCACATTTTTCTAGGACTCCGGGTGGTGAGCTCCTTTTCTTGACTCTCAAGTAAGCACCTAAGGTTGTCAGTGTACTGCTACCTTCCTCCCATGCTTAGATATATAAAATTATGCTAATCCTGCTCCTCTCAGAGACCCTCTTTTTTGGCACAATCTGGTTTAAATTTTGCTTACCTGCTTAGTGTGAAACAAGTCTTCTCTGCCTTAATGCATGAGGAAGACACAAGTCATTAACAGCTTATGTTAAAATACCTAATGGGAATATGCACTTTGCTTACACTGATATGTTTTTCTAAGGTGGGAAAAAAATTGCATTGAATGCTGCAAACCAAGAATGATGATTGAGTTGAGTAAATAGCTGTAGGACTCTGCCCTGTCCCCAAAATAATTTATAGTTGCCTGGAGAAAGTCCAAGTTGATGTAAAATAAATCCATTTGAAACACCAGATCTCCTTCAGAAGCAGCTTCCCCGGTTTCAGTTGCTTGCTCTCAAAGCCAGAAGTTGTTAGAACAGGTTTGACCAGTTACTGCAACTCAGAAGAACAGTTTAAATAGTTACATACTGGCGTTGTTAGATGAACCTGTGTGAAAAGACTCCTACTGCCCCAGTCACCACCACAATGCACAAGAATTAAACTTTACTTCTGTTTAAAGAGTTATTAAGCAGTGCTAGTGCCTGGGATTAGCCTGTTTAGGCTAATGGTCAGCAACAGTACTGCCCAAATCCACAACCTACAAGCACAGGACTGAGACGAGTTTAGAGAGTGGGTAAAAAAAATTGTGATTTAAACAGCTGTGGAGAAACATGATAATCTTTCTTTAGGAGAGTGCTCTCACTCCTGCTTTTTTTCTGTTACTTGAGGGTATCTCTCAGCCAGCTCTGCTCCTGAATGCAACCTCAAACCAGATAGTAAATAACGGACTGTGGAGAAGGAAACTCCTACTAATGGCCGGATAGTGGAAGGAAAAGAGATCAATGAGTATTGTGGGACAGGAAGTGAACAGAGAGCAGCATTCAGAACTAAATGGTGGGGAACTATGCAAAAGGAGGAGATCCAGGCCTGCTGGCTTCACATTGTAGCTTGTCCCACAGAACAAGATCTACCTGATGCATGGAGAAGTTCCAACATGGAACAAAAGACGATTCTTATGCCCTGAGGAAGATGTTTAGCACAGAGGAACAAGTAGTGAAGACTGTAAGATGTCAGAGTGAAAAAAAAATCATAATGTAAAGATGAGATACAGATACATTTGGTAACTGCTTTTATTCTGCTGCAGAGGGGTCACAATCATCAGGACAGAGCTATTGATTCTTAAAGACTCACTTTGAAGCCTGCTGCCATTTGCGTGAGTTTTTCAGGACTTGATGGGAGTGTCCCATTCTCTACAGTCATCTCTGTCCCAGCTGCTCAAAGCAGAAGCAGGTCAGAGGATGTGTCAGCCTCTGCTGCAATAGTGTTTGTCACTGATTCTATCTGAGAGATCTCTAGAGCTAATCCTCATGTTTTAATATGTTATTCCACATTTCATATGGTAAATGTTGATGTGAACTTTGATTTCAAAGTAACTATGATCAAGATTTCACTGGAGGGAGAAAAAGAAATAGCTGAAACTGATTTCCTTAGATGAATTGTAGAAAGACGGAAGTCTTAGGCTAAGAATTCATAGGCACCTGATTAGAACTGACTGAAGACTGTTGATTATTGTGTAGCAGGGACAGGGAAATGATTGTCCATCTTTACACTGCCTTTGTGAGGACCCATCTGGAGTATTGTGTCCAGGTCTGGGGCATCCACCTAAAACAAGAAGAGCTGTTGGAGAGGGTCCAGAAGAGGGCCACAAAGATGATTAGAGGGCTGGAATACCTCCCCTATAGGGACAGACTGAGGGAGCTGGGCTTGTTCAACCTGGAGCAGAAAAGGCTGCGAGGAGACCTCATTGCAGCCTTCGGGTATTTAAAAGGGGCTTACAAAAAGGAGGGGAATCAACTTTTTCAAAGGATAGACAGTTATACAACAAGGTTTGCTGGGAGAAGTTTTAAGTTCAAGGAGGGNTGTCACTGATTCTATCTGAGAGATCTCTAGAGCTAATCCTCATGTTTTAATATGTTATTCCACATTTCATATGGTAAATGTTGATGTGAACTTTGATTTCAAAGTAACTATGATCAAGATTTCACTGGAGGGAGAAAAAGAAATAGCTGAAACTGATTTCCTTAGATGAATTGTAGAAAGACGGAAGTCTTAGGCTAAGAATTCATAGGCACCTGATTAGAACTGACTGAAGACTGTTGATTATTGTGTAGCAGGGACAGGGAAATGATTGTCCATCTTTACACTGCCTTTGTGAGGACCCATCTGGAGTATTGTGTCCAGGTCTGGGGCATCCACCTAAAACAAGAAGACTGTGGAGCTGTTGGAGAGGGTCCAGAAGAGGGCCACAAAGATGATTAGAGGGCTGGAATACCTCCCCTATAGGGACAGACTGAGGGAGCTGGGCTTGTTCAACCTGGAGCAGAAAAGGCTGCGAGGAGACCTCATTGCAGCCTTCGGGTATTTAAAAGGGGCTTACAAAAAGGAGGGGAATCAACTTTTTCAAAGGATAGACAGTTATACAACAAGGTTTGCTGGGAGAAGTTTTAAGTTCAAGGAGGGAAGGCTTAGATTGGATGTCAGGGCAAAGTTCTTTACAGAGACAGTGGTGAGATGCTGGAACAAGCTGCCCAGAGATGGATGCTCCATCCCTGAAGGTGTTCAAGACCAGGTTGGATGGGGTCCTGGGAAACCTGGTCTTGTACTAGACCTGGAAGGTGATGGCCACGCATGTGGCAGGGGGGTTGGAACTTGATGATCCTTGAGGTCCCTTCCAACCCAAGCCATTCTATGGTTCTATGATATACAAGCTGAAAATTGATTTTCCTTTAGGCTATTGTCCATACTGCAGAACTGCACTTAAGTTCTCAAACTCTGGGTATGTAAGAAGTAAGTCACAATGAGTAACAGGTTACTCCACATCTGCTGGTCTGCAGGTTTCCATGCCTATTCCTCCTCTGTGCTAAGTGTGAGATAGTTAGAAATTGTGTCCTTCGATGAAAATGGATGAACCAGTTCACATTTGCCAAATGACACTGTGGGATAAAAACACATAAAGGTATAGTTTCTGTAAGAAAACTGATGACTGCCAGCATGTTACCCAGTTCTTACTTGTAATGTGTCCTTGTCCCCAGTATCAAACAGAGGAAGATTTAATGGCTATGGCATCTGCATTGTGCTGTGCAGCACTGCATTGCTTTCTTATGTAAAGAAATGGACAGCAGTAGGACCTTGAGTACTTAGTGCTTCAGACATATTTTCTCGTGACTACAGGGGAGATGAGTGTTTCTCAGGATATTAATCAAAGTTACTTTGAGAATATCACTAAAACAGAAGTTACAATGTCTGTTTCTGTCTCATTAACATATTGGGTGCTACTACCTTTAAACCTAAGCTTCATATGAAGAAAAACACAAGAATTCCTCATTTTTGAATCTTTTAAGAAATTGCAAGTATTTCCATTTATGAAATGTACCCTTGCTCAGCTCTATCCTTATAGTCATCAGAATGGCTAGATAACCTATTAATCTTTCACCTGTATAATACACTGAAGCAAAATTGAGTTGCTTAGTAATGTCAGTAGAGCCACACGAAAACAAACACCCACTTCTGATGTCGTTCTCTAAGGCTTTCCTTTGTCTATGGAGTATTCAAAGTCCATCTGAAAGTTGGGGTAACTTCTTCAGGCAGTGGCTTTTGCCTTCGTGTTTGGAAAAGATGATTACAAGGATTATCACTTAAAGGGACAAGATGCTGATTCTTCTTCTGCTTCCGCCAGCATGGATCAGGACTAATTCTACTGACTTTAAGGATTTAGTCACTAAAAGGGAAAAATCTGTGTGAAAAGGTGTCCATAAAGCTGTGGCAGCATTTTGATGCCTATTAGCACTGCTGAACACTGGAAATCTGCTGTTGCTAGCGAGTGGCTTTCTAGAATTTGCGAGAATGCTTTGAGTACAGCAACAATCAAGAGTTCACTTGCAACATGCGCAGATTTTCAAATAGATATTTAATAATATTTATACCAGAGTCTTTCCCCGACCTTTTGAAAATCCACTTCTTCTATTCTGTTTTGCTTACATATTCTTAAAGCATTGTTCTTTATACTGGAGTTTAACATTTCACTTCCTATCTTTCCTCCATCCTGTCAAATACAGTTTCAAATAACTAGAGCCACTTGTCTTTCATGATCAAAGTGATACAGACTTGTGTTCTCAAGCTTTCTTGGCAACATTTCAAGAACAACCCCCTCTTGTGTGTAATATATAATAATATGACTTGTATGGACTGTATTTGTCTGAAGAGAGAGTAACTGTGTGGGTTTTCAGGAGCTCTTCAAATACAGTTTAAAGGGTATGAGGAAAACTAAAATCAGATTCAGCCTCACCACAGACAAATGATATAGATACGTATACTGTAAGGTCATGTAGGACTTTTACGATCCTGTTTTTTTGACTGGTTATATAATTCAAGCCACAGAAATGTACTTCAGTATTTCTTCCAGTGAGGAGAGTTACTTACACATTTCATGAGCTTTCCAATTAGGTATAAACTGATAGTAATTTATTTACATTCAATGGCAGTCAAATAAAATGCAGAGTAAATTTAACGGTCATTTTTCTGATTTCATATGCTGCGAGGTCAGTGACCTACAAACTCCTTTGTGATCCCTGTGTTGTGAGAAGAACTCTAGGGCTGAAGTCATGGTGCCCTCTGAGTCTCAAGAAAATCTGCAGGTCAATAACCTTTTATTTCTGACCTTTTAACTGGCTCTAGTGGGCCATGAAGGTCTAAATGCCAGTTCTTTCAGATTCCTGGGAAGCTTCATGCCTCTTGAATTTAATTCTTTCTGAGAGTTTTGCTCTCATATATTCAGGTCACTGATATTCTAAAAGCAACTCTCAGCCATGTGTGAGGGGAAGCTTTGGGGCACTGAGTGTTATGCAGCTAGTGCTACAGGATGAATTCAGGGCAGTCGTGAAACTTAGGAATTGCACCTTTCTCTGGGAGTAGCTCAACATTGTGTTTCACCTAACCATGCCTTTCCAGGAAAATGAGATGTAGACTCCTTATTTATTTTACACGAATGAGGCCAGTGAGTCTGTCAGGCACAGCTTCTGTGCTCTCCATTATAAACTCAAGCACTTGCTTCTTAGTCATCCTATCTTTCTCTTTCTAAGAACAGCCAGCCTAATTTTGCTAAAATCAATTGTCTATTTTCCTAGTCATTGTATTACTCTGTATTTTGTGGACTTCCACAGATGTTACAAATTGCATCAGGCCCATTTTGGAGAAAACGTCAAGCATATATTGATTTTGAGGGAAGGATGGTGAAACTCTAATTGCTTTCAATACTAGGAGTATTGGGGACAAATTAATGAAAAGAAAAGCCACATGAGAGAATAAACATTTTTTTTTTCCCCAAAAAGATATCAAGAGACAACTCTTTTTTTTTTTTCTTTTTTGAAAACCTGTCTTGAAATCAGATGAGATCTGTTTTTTTATTTTTTATTTATTTATTTATTTTTGTCTCCTATACTCCAGTAAGTGTAATGGAAGTCAGAAGTTATTGAAAAGACTGAAAATAGGATTTGATCTTTATGAATATCAGTAAAGAAACTCTAAGCATGCCATCAGCCTTGAATCTCCCAGGGAAGGGAAGAACTGATGGAAACAACAGTGTCTATCTGCACCAAGTGCTCCCAGTAACTTTGTAAGTTAGAGTATGGGGAACTGTCCCACAGTGGACAGCTCAGATATCTTCCTCAAGACTCAGCCTTTCAGTGAGTGAGGCAATAAACCCCATTGGTGTTACAGAAGGTGGCTCTTCTTCAAAGCAAAGGGAAGCCAATGCACTTGAGAGCATTCACAAAGCGTATCGCAAAGCGCCTGCAAAGCCTGAGTGTTGATGTGGAGGGAGAAGAGTTGTTCAGATCTGTGTCTATTAGTTTGGAGCAGATCAGCTGTAGTCGGTTGCTCTGGAAGTCCACTCTCTTTCAGTAAAAATGTGTGAGAGATACTGCGCCATCTGTCTTGCACTGATGAGGGCTTTCTTGACATTTGATAATTTGTAACACATCTGCTTATTTAAAAGTCGAGGCATTCCTCATCTTTGTACTTTAGATAAGGCAGTACATACGCTGAGCTGAGTTCTGGAAAATAAAAATAAGTTACTTCTATCACTGAAGGAGGCTGCGGGATGTTTGTTGGATGTTTTTGTGAACAGGCTAGACAAACATCTGTCAGGAATGGTTTGGTAAGAGCTGAACCTGCCTTGGGGCAGGGGGTGGATGAGGTGACCCCTTGTGGTCCCCTCCAGCACTATATTGTACAGTCCTCCGCTTACTTACTGGAATGCAGGCAATGTCCATTTTGCACAGAAAAAATCATGAGCTCAGTGTTGTGGAAAAGCCTGAATTCCCCAAGCACCAGGGTACACACTTTGGTGCACTGTGAAACTCTGTGCTTGATTCCACTCTGACAAGATGCTCACTCTGTAATTACTGCTTTCAGTGTGGTTGCTCCTGATAGCTTGTAAGGAAGAAGGCAGTTGGCTTCACTAGGAGCCTGGAGTCAGAATGACAATTCCACACACTAATAAATCGCCCCTTGTTGTTATTTGGGGAGTCTCCAATCACGAGGCTCAAGCTGACCAAGTTTCTAGGGTTGCAGATCTGGGTTTTGGGTCGCTGGAGAGTGTAGCAGAGTAATGAATTGATCTTTTCAGGTTTGACTATTCGGGTCATTGGAAGCCAGTTACTTTCTAGGGACTGTTAGCGCCATGGGATCCTAAAGCATCTACGGCCCTTTTGTGATGGTCGACTGCACTAACAGCCTGAGGGAGTCTCAGCTATGACAGCTCTGCCCTATCTTTCTTCCCTGTTATGAACAGAGGACATGCTGGGACAGGCTAGAACAGGCAGCAGCCTGTCCATTGCTATCTGGGCTTATCACTGCAATCCTTGGGCCAGCTCAGGTCAGAGGATGTTTGGATTCATCCATCCTCATATTGTAGGTGCATAGATCACCACATTTTGTTCCCATGAGGAACAGATCTGAAGTGTTTGGAACTAGATGCACACAGAAAGAATTTAAGATTGGAGCATGTATATGGTTAAGCTTATCTCTGCGTAATTGCAAGGCACTGCGAAGGGAGAAGTTGTGCATGCTCAAATGAGCCATAGTTTAGTGGTAGGAGTCCTCACTTGGAGGTCTTGACTCTGGCCTCAGATCAGGTGTAACACAAACTGTAGTCTGGAAGGGTTTTCCTGTGAGTGCTCTGAAGGGTATCACTGGCAACATGCATGTGCAGCTGCGACCTTTCCTCAAACATTTGTTCTGATTTAAAAACAAACAAAAAAAATTCTAGACCTTGTAGCTTCCAAAGAAGTGGGATTTGCATGTGGTAGCCAGCTCTGGGCTTGTTCTACTACTGCTGTCACATGCCTGTGGTATCTTTCCCACTCTGGTGGCAGGAAGCTTTGAACAACACTGCTGTCTCCCTTTTTTACCCTTCTCACCAGATTGCCAGATCTTAAGACAAGACTTTTCTTCATTGATCTTGGGTGTGGTGGCGCAGTATCAAGAATGGCTATCAGCAGTTTTGATATAAGGACAGTGTGTCAGTGTGATCTACCTAGGCAAGAAATCAGAACCTGTTAATAACAGCTTTTGGAATAAAGAATTTATCCGAAATTAGTGCCATGTCATATGGTGGCCTAGTAATCAGACATCCTTAACTATATATGATTCTTGTTGATACTTCTGTACTATGTTTCAGAAAGAAAAAGCATATCTGGTTTTCCACCCTAAGGGTACTCAGCAGCAGCAAAATGTTTCGCAGTACAAATCTGGGAAATGATGTGTTACCGACCATGCAACAGCGCAGATCAATATGTGTTTGATTTCTAGCTGGCTTTATAGTGACACCTTAAAACACAGTATTGATAGGTCTACAATTAATGATCTGTCATTCCAAATGCATTTTTTTTTCTGATATCAAATAATGGATTAAAAACTGTAATGGTAAAGGTTACAGTCAAAGATACCTTTGACATATTTCTGTGTGTTTCTCTTCTTAATAAAATATTTTTTGCCCAAGAGACTTCCAGGTTTCACGCAAAGTGACAGGCAAAATTTCATGAGGAAAATACAGTCTCAGTAGTACATGAAAAACCATGAGAAATGTGTGTTCCTGCATGAGAGAGCTTATATGTGGTATACACGTTCACCCCATGTGGATGACTTTCCAGAGCATTGCAGGTCTGATAAGAGTATAGGGTGAGACGTAAAACAGGACCAAGAGAGCTGATACTTTGCTCTGCCACTTTGATAGTTTAATATGGGCAGGTTAGGTTAGACATTTAACTCCGAGTTAAGTTCCACAAATGGTACTGGATAAATTGGGTTCAAATTGGAGCAGGAATAGAATATGCATGAAATAGGGTGCTGCTGGAAGGGAAAATGGAAATTGCTTGCTTAGATCTCTGAGCCACAGTTTCTGTCCACTTTGGTTGTAGTGGCTGAAGAGATTACAATCCCACTCCTCCAGCCACTCATTTGCCTCTTTTATAGGGAGAAGTTTTGAATGAGGACTCAGGCAAAGGGAGCTTTACTTCTTCTCAGCTACTACTGCCACTAAAATCAATAGGAAAAGCAAATAAAAGCTCAATACATCTTCAGACAGACAAAACAACAACAAAAGCAAAACCAAAACAACACACACACACACAAAAATCCCCCCAAAAAACAAGGAAGCTATCCCTTCTTTAAACAAAAAGACATACAACGTACTATAATTTTTCTAGTAGCTTTAAATAATTAAAATTGGCAAAATGGAGCTCTATGCAGCTCTGAAACTTTGCTTTATTATCAGCAGGTAAATGAGAAATTCCAACCCAAGTTACTCTAAGACTCACTTGCCTTCAAGACATGTACTGTAGAGTCACCAGTAGTGATGTTAAGGGACAAACTATTTCATTTGTTGTAAAAATCCAGTATGTTATACAGTGTGCCCTTTCTTCCAAATCACCTGATACACTGTAATTTGTCACCCTGAAATTTTTTAGAGATGAAGATAGTAACTTGTTATTATCTGTGGAATGCAGGAAGCACAATGCCTAATCCTTTAAAAAAGTCTTCAGACCCATAACCATTTCCCATTATGTCATTCTTACTAAGACAGATGTGGCTCAGAGATAAGCCTTGGGGAAGAAGGTAAAATTGCAAAATGAACAGTCTCAAATGCGCAGAGTAACATGTTGCCACTGCCTCTTACTCACAGTTTCTGTGATTTATAATAATAGATCTTACGCACTAGATCTCATGTCCTTAAGATATGAGGACTGAAAGAAATGAAAATGTCATTTGTTTCATATGCTGGTGACTTATGTATTTTTAAGTGGGTTCTGCTGCTCAGAGAAACAAGTTTTCTTTGACAGATTGCTCTGCTACTGTATTTGATTTCAATTTTCCACTGAATAGAACTAAATAAAATCTGTTATGCTTTAAGTTGTAAAATCACTTTCTCCAGCACTATCCTCATATTAATCATCTCAGGTCTTTTCTTCATCTAGATGCTAAGAGCAAAATGAATCCAGGGCACATATTTCAATCAGTTGCAGGCAAAACTCTGGGCAAGGAGACTACTGCCCTTCATAAGCACTAACAAGGAGAAATCAGAAAATAGGAATTAAAGCAATTTCATTATGGAGACTCAACATTTTTGTTTACTGCAGATACTCTGCTTGCTCCCAGTGAAATGGCTTGTGGAGCAACCATTCGCCATTGCCTCACTGTGACTGGAATCATCCTGTTTTCAGAACAGAAACCTACTCTCTGGAATAATGTGTCTCATAGATTGCCAGAGTTTTTATTCTTTTTCTTCAGATTTGTTTGTGCACCAGTTTGGAAGAAGTTCAGATAACTTTTTACTCATAGAAAGCAGCAGGAAACTGGTTCATTTCAGTGAACCCAGCCTGGCGACTGCTGGAAAGTCTTGTTGTGTCCCAGCTTGAGGGCTGCGGAAGTGAGTGATCATACAAGGCATAGATTGTTCTTGGCTGCTGTCTGGCTTTGTTCACACTGGGAGATGGATAGAGGAGAGCTGCCAGATAACTGCAGCGGGTCAGCCCTGCAGACTTCTTTAATGCATGATGGGAACAAAACTTAAGGATGTTGCGTAAAGCTAGAATCATCAGCTAACACGATTAGAAAGGGTCAGTCAAAAGCACAGAACTAAAGGAGTGATGTGTTCCTAAGCTCAGATTGACTGTAATTGCCACATTTTACCATACTAATCCTGGGGGGAACAATCCACAACACACACCACTGTTCTCTACCTGTCCTCTGAGTTCTAGTGACCCTTGGTGAGACCAGGCTGGGCTTCCCTCCACTTCCTGGGCTACATAAAAAATGGTCTACGATGGTCTTGCTCATATCAGTGTGTATCTGACCTTACTGCATGCTTTCCTGAGAGAGGGATATCTCTTTTAATGTGGGTAAACAGATGCAGAAGCAGACAATGAAGCAATGGTTTTCTCAGATGCAGAGATGGTATTACTGCAGTTAAGCTAACCAGAATGGAACTGGAAATTTCATTCAATGGTATTAGTTCTACAAAAATTTACCCATAAGCTGGTTTATGAGGAGACTGAAGCAAATGATTAAGCATCTTGTCATTTGGCAACAATCACTTTGATGATCTTTGCTTTTCTTGTGTTAAAATACTTCAAGATTTCAAAGTGTCTTGAAGTAACTGAAGCAGTATAAAAAAGGTTGCTTTTCTTTTTTTTTTTTATTTTTTTTTTTGAGGGGGGGGTTTTAAGCATTTTGTTACACATCTTTCTCCATGCCCTTCACTTATTGCAGACATTGCAAATATTCTGAAGCTGTCATCAGAATCTTTTAAAATGTTTCTTGCAAGTGTCCGGTCTGCTCAGCGGCCATCATTACCTTCAGCCACGTTTCTTTTTCTGTTCTCTTTCCACTACCATGTATTTTTATTTTACTGTATCTCATCCTTTCCATGTTAGTGTAAGTACTGTTTATTTTGGAAAGGACTCCCTGTTATCCTGTATTCAGAGTGAGTTGATATAAAACTTATGTTTCACAGATCTTTTGTTCTATTTCTGGCCTGATCACCCCATTGTCCATTGGGAGAGATTATTTCCTTAATATATGTTTTATCCACTTGGTAGTTTCTGCTGAAACTTCGCTGGGAAAAAAAAAAATAAATATATAAAAACCTGTTCTGTATCTTACTATATTTTATAACTTAAGTGTGAGTTCCTTCTGGTTTTGTACTGATCCAGTAAATATCTAGTATCCTGTGTACTTCTTTTCTTTGCACAGTTGTGCATGTAAACAAATAGCTCTCAGAATAGTCATGCATAAATCCCAATTAATCTTCATAATCTTCAATCGTAATCTTCAAAGAACCAATTGAAAGCCAAAGTCCGCTAACAGTTCTATTCAGATATTTATATTACTGTGATACCTCAGCTCCTTCTGAAGTCAAAGAAATCTTTTGGAACATCCCCATAAATTCTTGGCACAGTAGAGGATTCTCACTGAGCATCTTTTACACAGTACAGTTTTGAAGTTTTTTCTTTGCCATTTGCTTTGTATTTTTGCAATGCAGCATTTCTGGGGAAGCTGAGGCAGAAGTTCATACATGGGTCTCCTATATTTCCAAGCTGCAATCCCAGGTCATGAAACATAAGCAAAAGCACTGTGCCACCAGAGTGCTGAGAGTATTGCATGCACTTGCAGTTGTTTAATGCAGGCATAGTTACTTCCATGTGTTTAGGGCATTGCTATGCATGCTCAAATGCACTGTGTGACACATCTACAAGGGGCCTGCATGGATATACTACACAGACCATGCATGCAAACTGCATTTTTAAGTGGACTTTCATGTGAGATTTTGGACACCGGCTGAGTAAGTCTTGCTGTTCTGGCATGGCTGAGGGATACGAGAGATTGTAGACAGAAGCCTTTAGTCAGTTTTGGGTTGCCATTAGTCTATTCCAAACTGATCGGCTGGTAGTGTCTGAGTGGGTTTTGAGGTGCTGGTGCAATTTTCTTTGTACAGAACAGGGCTGGACAGCAGAGTCTTTGTGGCAGCAGAGTACAGCTTGAAGGTAGATATAAAAGCCATTTGACAAAAGAAGTCAGGCAGTGTTCAAACTGGATACTTGGCAATGGTTGTCTGGAAAGAACTTCATAATTTCTCCTCTTATCAAATAGATTTCCTGAGAACTAGTCTGATCTGAGGCCTCTAGCAGTAGTTGAAATGATTATTCTGTGATCTCCTACATGTTTATGTAGCTGTGCTGGCTCATGTTATGGATATGGGAGGGGTGATAATAGGCAGGAGAGCAGATAAGAAAAATCTTTCCTATCTGAGCAAGTCATTCTATGTTTTCTTCGACAGCTAAGTCAGCTTGAGAAATCTCTCTTCCTCTTCACTCATTCATTATTTCTCATCCTGCTTACCAACCACCATGCTTTGAATGGTGTTGGTGGATCTGGCTGTGGTTCTTGCTGCAAACCAGGTCACTGAGATGGTTCCATGCACTGACAACACACAAGACTGTGGCATGTTGGAGAAATGAATAGCTCCTGGGAGGGATGGGAATTTCCAAACCAGCTTTGCCAAGAAGAAAATATGCTTTGAACTACATCCTTCAGCATTGCTGACACAGCCATTCCCATGTGTATGTGGCTGCATGAGCCTTGAAAAGAGACAGCTTTCATCCAAGGAGCACACGTGGCACAGAGACATTTTGAGTATACACCTGGAGAAGATAACAAAGTAGAATGCTGAGTAGTTATCTGTTAGGCTGGCATGGGCTAGGACATGGAATTTTTTTGCAGGAGTACTTGGAAGGAATTTGATTCATTAGAAGGCTACATCTGGTGTATGCATGTGCATTTAGAATCAGTGCAAAAGCAATGAGTCAATGAATGGGTATGGTTACAGTGATAAGGAAGATATTCAGGTCAGTCAGTAGCATTAATCAGTCCAAATGGGACTTCTGTATGATGTCTCCTATACAGAAGTTCATAGTGATCCTGAAATATTTACCTGTTAACACACAAGATCCAGTGCAGATGTGGTGGACCGCACACGGCCTGAAAGATCACTTTGCAGTGATGGCTGTCCCAGTAACAAATAAAAGCATTAACACTAAGGAATTAATTGTAAATGCCTCCTCTTCAAAGAATTCAAATTTCTTAGGTGTGAGAATGCTTGCCTTCCAATCAGCTGTTAGACGCAAATTGGGCAATCGCCTCTCTAGCTTACCCAGTTTGGCAGGTAACTTCTTTCTCATGGTTACCATAGCTGAGGGAGCCTGCAAGGAGGAGGGGAACTGGCATTCTACATGGTCTGATAGAAATAGGAAAAAGGGGAATGGCTTTGAAACTGAAAAAGGAGACTTTTAGGCTAGATGTTAGGAAAAAATATTTTACTGAGAAGGTGGTGAAGCGCTGGCACAGGCTGCCCAGAGGAGCTGTGAATGCCCCAGCCCTGGTGGTGCTCAAGGCCAGGCTGCATGGGATCCTTGGTAGTCCGAGCTGGTGGGTAGCAGCAATGCCCATGGCAGGGAAGTTGGAATCTGGTGATCTTTAAGGTCCCCTCTAAGCTAAACCATTTTATGACCCTATGATTCTGTTTTTAAATAATGCAGCTGGTACATTTCTAAAGGCCCATTAATGAGTTAGGAATGCTCATCTAAAGAATGTGTATTTGTTCCTTCTTCAAGGCAAGCAAAACTGTCAGAGATCAACAGAGATTTAAGAGCCTCCCTGGCAGTGGTCGTTTCCCTTGCGTTGTTCTCAGTGGGGATGATGTAGGAAGGGACAGCTCCACTCCCTGTGTGAGCCCTGAGGGAAAAACTTTTACAGACAGTGGATATGGGAACCAGTGCTTTAGTACTTTCCTGTCAATAAAATATTCAATATCCCCTTTGGAATGTACCTGCAGATGACTCCTTGGGATTTAGGAGGGCAAAAGATGATAACAGAAAATCAAAAAAGCCACCTCATTTTGGCAAGGGCAGTGTGTTTTCACCTCTGGGGAGACAGACATCTTCCCACACACCTTATGGAAAGCTCTGAATCAAAACTTCTTATTGACAATTGTTGAAAGACCTTACTGCTCTCTGTTGCTCCATGATCTGCAAGCAACTGACTTAAAGTGTAAAAACCAAGCTGAGTGTGCAATGGCAGAGATTCAGCTTTTTAATTTCAAGCACCCTTACGTTTGTAAACTGTGTATCCAGTAAGAATGCACTAGATTGTTTAATAAACTGTTTTGGTGACTGTGATACTGATATCTTTCCAAGAATCACTGTGTTTGAAGCTTTGAAGCTGAACAAGAATAGTATGAAATGCTGTCCTTGTCCCCAAAAGCATACACTCCAAAAGATAGGCAACCAGCAGATACATGTAACTGGACAAGTGAGCACAACAGAGATACTGTAGAAGAACACTCAGAATGAGAGATGGAGGTCTTGTCCTTTCCACATCCTCGGGTTGAGATTGCTCTTTGCATCTTGATGAGGAAGACTTTTTCAGAATGAACTAAAAGAGCTCTGTGGCTTTGCATGAGGCATCTTCTAAGCATAGGAGATGCCAGAGAAGAGAGGGAAGGTGGTGGTGATTAAGCTGTCATCAGAGCATCGAAGGGACATCATACAAGAGGGCTGACATCTGCTCTGCTCTTCAGGATCCAATCCTTCTTTCATGTAAAAAGCTGTCAAAACTCCCATTGAGCTGAATGGCATTTGGCAGGAACAGCAGAAGTCTGGGGACCAGATGCCAACCCTGAAGCCATTTGTTGGACCTGTCAGGCATCTGGTAGGCAATGTCAGCCTGGTTACCTGAGAGGCAGTAGGTAGCTGCTGGCTACGTACCATTCCTGAATTCCTGGGTAGTCAGAGTACTGTTGCACATGTACCAGCTTGTGCCCCCGTGGCTCTACACCGGCTGTGGCACATAAATGCCACTCTTTGGCAACAGCGCTATCTAGGGAAGGGCAGTGGGGTTTTAGGAGGACTGTGGGAAAGAACCTTGAAGATGCTGGAGACTGCATTAGAGAGAGGAATTGCTGTGGCTACTGCTGTGGGCGGCAGGAGAGGTACTGAGGGGATAATTGAGTGGAGTAGGTAGGAGTGTTGGGGGATCTTGGTGTGCCACATGGGGTATACAGGTGAGTGGATCTACTGTAGTCCAAGAGTGACATTTATTTGAGACTTGTTGATATTGTATAGGAAAAAAATCAGTGAAAAGACAGGGATGTGCCAAGGACATGTCAACAAAATGGAAAGAAGCACGGACAGGACATATTAAAAGATAGAGAGGTAGTTATGAGGGTTATAAGGACGCTGTGAAATGGAGATATGGCGGAAAAAGAGTGTATTATGGAAAGGATCACATGTTGGGAAATCAAGGCCTTTTGTGGCCCACTTTGTATCTTGAATTTGAACATTGTCTGTGGAGTCAGTATTCAATCTTTCATGTTTCCTCTAGAGTAAAACAGCATTTCTTCCCTCATTTTGAAATAACTGTGTGCAGACGAATAGCCACAATGCAATTCACAGGCTTCCAGGGAATGGAAAAGTAAGCGAGGCGGAACTAATTCAATTATCATTTAATTTTCAAAGATTTAATTTACAACAACGGTGTGTGTTCCCCCACATCCACCTTTTTCATTTGCACTTCATCAGAAATGCTGAATTCACATCCTGGCAGCTGGAAATATGAGGATACCAGAAAAGAAGCAACCTGTCCATATGGACTGTAGCAGATTATAACTGATTTCTGTGCAATTCTCCCTTGAAGAAGGAATTCTAGGTAATTATTTATTATTATTATTATTATTATTATTATTTCACATTATTTTCAAGGAGGGATTTGCTTCTTCATTTCAGGAAGATCACAGAGGAAGGGCAGTGCTGTCTCCTGAGATATCTGCTGTGCATGTCACTGTTCAATCTAAGTGACACGTACTGTACCAGCACTGATAGGAATTCAAATGTACTGCCACTACCTTTGTAACTGGTCATGCCCTTGTTTACTGCTGACTCTGATCAGCAGTTTTACCCTGGATTCACTCAGAATATCAAACATCAATTAATAAAGCTCGAGTTAGAAAAAATGTTTTACTGCAAAGAAACAACAGTGCCAATAAGACTGAACCTGAAAATAAAGGTGAGAGCATGGTCTGGTTCAAGTGTGTGTTTGATGTTGAGCAGATGTCATACAAAGATTGTTTTCCTACAGCTTTTGTGAGTGACACTGAACTACTGTATACACCCTCTAGAGCTTAGTTTCCTGCCTCAAATTTCTACCTCTGTACATGTTCTGAGAAGATGAAAACTCTGGATTGTTAAGTTCTTCACTATGTTACAGGTAGCCATAAAATACATTATTCCCTTAGATTTTTTTTTTTTTCTTTTTTTACCAAGTCAGGTAAACTCAGCAAACAGACAGAGAATGCAGACTACCATCAGAAACTTTTCTCTTCAACAAAGAAATCCCAAGCCCTAGACACAAATATGTGCTAACTTTTACTCTGATAGCAGAAAACCTGTCTCAGTCAGTTCAACTCTAACCCAAGCAATCATGTAGTGTTAACCTGCAGGTTTATGTGGCAGTTTGAGCTTTAGGATTCAAGTAGATAGCTTTAAATGCCCAGGTAAGACAAAAATGCTGTGATGGAATTTGGTAGATGCTTACCTTTGAAGGGTATTCTTACATAAGATATAGAAGGGATCTGTATTCTTGGCTAAGAATTGCACTTTGAAATCAAAGATGACAAATCTTGGCCTCTCAGCTGTCATTGCAAAATGTTTCTTCTTTTTTTTTAACACCCTAACTCATTGCTAAGACTAAATAATCCTGAAATGTAACTTTTAGGTGTGATTTATGGTTATGATTAGATTTATTGTATCAAATTTCTCTTTTAAAACCCCTTATTTCCCAAGAAAGGTGGGGCTGTAAATATCCTGTAAATAGTAGAACTGAGATGGCATTGTATAGTTTCTTCTAAAAGCTTTTTCTTTTCAAAACCAGTTAGAAGAAACCACATACACACACACACAAACACACAGTAATTGTCATACAACAAAATCCCATAACATGTTTAGTTATCTAATGTCAGTAGTTAAAAAAATAAACAAGACAACAATACTAACCCCAAAAACACCAACAAAAAAATAATAAAAACAAAAAAAAAAAAACCAAAAAAACAAAAAACAAACAAACAAACAAAAAAAAACAAGAACAAAGAGAGCTGAGCACAAAACAGTGTGTAGGAGCCAGAAAAAAAAAAAAAGGCACAGATTCAAGTTTTGACTGTGAGAACGAGAAGTTTTCAGAGGGACTGTCAGCTTCCCCAGATGCACAATGTGCAGAAACAGAACTGCAACATTGCTGGGAACTCAAATGGATCCTTTACCCCTTCCACTTACTCACAGGCAGCATTGTGATAAAGTGAGAATATGGCAGATATTTTACAAAGTAAATGTATCGTCACCTCATATCATGGTTTGCAGCTGCTGAAGGTCTGGATTACATTTAGGAGATTGTAGGAAGTCATGCAAAACAAAAGTGGAAAAGCAAAACAAATGTTTTTCCAATGCTTCCTCATATAACAGTGTTTTTGTTTCAGGGCTGCCATCTTGCTATAACGCTGGGAGAGAAGCCTGCTATTGAGTGTGTGTGCATATGTGTAGCAGCATGCTAAAGCCTCTGCTGGTGGACAAGCACCAGTAAATGTTCCTCAGTTGGATATGTAAAGCAGTGGGGGACTGAGCTCCCCGTTAGCAGCTGAAGAAGAAGAAATGTTGTACTTTTCCCAGCCTGGATCCCATACACAGGTCACCCAATTTCCATCAAGCTTCTTTGGCTCCAGCCTGGACTTCACTTCATCTCCCATAACTGATATTCTTCATGCTTATGTGTCATTTTGAAGCAATCACAGTGAGGGAATTCTGTGTGCTCTTAACAGGCTTAAAGGTATTTTGATTGCACTAGAGAGACACTGTGAGCGTGGTCCACCTACAGAGATAGTTCAGAGAATAAAGATTCAGCTTGTCCTGAGAAATTAAGAGTTCAGTTGGGGTTCAAGAGTTGTCCTGGGTCAGCAGGGGCTCTCCTGGCATTTTCAGAAAGATTTTTGAAGTATTTGACTCTGAAGTGCTCTAATCACAGGAAAGGACAACAGGAAACTTCCCCTCAGGAGAACTGGTCAGTGGGAAGGGCTAGCCTAGCAGAAGCAAACAAAAATGTTTTAATTGTCTGAGAGGGAAAGAAGGAGGGAGAGCTGGCAGTTTGGTGCTTCTTGAGACTGCTGAATGTCCCTAGGAGGTCAGAGGAGCGTGGTGGGATTCTGGTTTTCTGCACCATTTTCATGTTTATCTTGTGAGTAATCTTTTGTTGAACAGCCGGATCCTCTGCGCTCCAGGAATATGTAAGCTGAGCAACAAAATTGCAGCTCTGTCTTGTCCTTTTGTCATTGCACTGAGAAATAGCCTGAGGGCCTGACAAAATCGGTCTCAGTGCCTTTTCTCAAATACTGTCTTCTATTTCATATGTCCCTTCTGTTTTATTTTATTTTTGAGAGATGGATATAATATATTTGACAGCGATGAGAACTTAGTGGTTATATTAAAAGTAAGGACTGTATTTGAGTAAGACAAAAACCAAACAAGCCAAATTTTCCATTGGATATCACCATAAATATGTTTGCACAGTGATTGCTTAAAAGCACACCATGTTCCATATAGACAAATAAAATATGTGGCCCTGCCTTGAGCAGCAGAGATCGTTGCTTGGTTTTCTGCTGGGAAGGTGTTTTCCACCCTGGCTACGTTATAAAACCAGCCAATTTAACAATAAATAAATAAATAAAAACTCATGAAAACTCAGCAGCACGGTCCAAAATGATGAGCAATTTTCATTAGTTTGAGCTTAAGCATTTTTTCAGTATAAATTTCTTGGACTGCTGAGCAGGAAATGGATCCAAAACTGAAACAGAACAATGTTTCTCCTCAGCTCTATGAAACCTCTGTCAGGGCCAAAGGTTTGAGTGAATGCATTATATGAAGAAACAGCTTTCATCTAGTACAGAGGCTCTATTGTGCTTCGGAAAGAGTTTTGGAATCATCTAAATTTTTACTTCTTACCCATGAGTACACAGCCTCAAACAGCTTCTTGTGATGCTTGTAGCCGGTAATCACAACGGGTCAGGCCAGAACTGCTCCACCTACCTCGATATATATTTATTTCAATTTTAGTTTGTAACATCAGCCGAAAAACGAGAAGCCTGCCTAAAGGGTTATCAGATCTAATACACTTGTACTGGGATGAGGAGGAAATATAGCAGTGGTAAACAAATACAAGAAACTATTGTGACTGCGGCTTAGAATCACCAAGAGACCAATTAACACCTTTTTGTTAGGATTAACCATTATGATGTTTGCAGCAAGAGCCTTAAATTGGTACTTTTTTGTAGTTCAAAGTGTGGCTACATTGCAGTTACAAGGGAAGTAGAGATCAAAGCTCCCAGAACAAATAATTACATGAAGGTAAATTCCATCTGATGTAGGAAGCTGCAGAAGCCTCCTAAGAATAGCAAATAGTCCGCTGGGGAGCAGCGTGTAGGAGGAGTGTGAGCAATACAAAAGGGAGGCTTTCAAAGAGAAAACGCCTCTCCTCCGAATGACCGAGTGAATTGGCAGGTCCAAAACCATTTCGTTATACGGGTCTGCTCTTCGCTGTGTCAGCAGTCCCATTAATCAAGCTTTAATTTCAGAGGTTCGTCACTCAGATGAACCAGTGCTAATATGCAGCACAGAAAATCTGTGTGGGGTCTCCTTCTTCAGTTGGGAATTTTTAAGATAATTAAGGAGGAAAAGGCCCATTGTGCTATATTTGGTGACTGTTTTATTTTCTTGATGTTGGTCCTATGCCCGGGAGAAGAGGTTGGAGGATGGGAATAATGGAATTCCCCTCATTGCCTCCATGTTCCTCCTGAGGCCCTTCAGCTGTAGTTTGCCAATGAGAAACTTGTTATTTAAATAAATAACTCTGGAATTAATTGAAGTCTCAGCTTTGGTGTACTTTGTGTCTAGATGATACTGCCTCTGATTTAGACACTAAGCCTGAAGTAGAAGGGAAATTCTTCTTTTTTCCATCTAAAACACAGAAAAGAAAAAAAATAATAATAAAAAGAAAAGCTCCAGGCCATAAGTACACAGTTACGGTGGTTTAGTGGTTTTCTTAATGAATTGTTGTTTTATTTAATTATTGAATTTTGCTGAAAATCACCAATGAAATGGATAAGTGTCAGCTGAAGAAGTGAGCTGAAGTTTGCATATTTTCATTCCTTCAAAGAATAATGGATTGTAGAAGAAAGGGGTTGGGGGTGGGGGAGAAAAAAAGTAAAATTTCAAGAAAGTTTTCCATTTTTCAGTTTCAGCTTCAGGTTCGAAGATTACTATTTCTTTGTTATTTATTCTTCCTTGTGTGAAAGGCATCAAAATATATCTTAAGATAAAGGATTAAAGTGAAGAGAAATATGTAGTGCAAAGAAAAATATTATGAATTTGTATATGCATGATTGAAAATTATACAGCACAAATGTACCTGTCCTGAAAACAAAATAAATTATTAAGACCTCTATAAATGATACTGCAATTACTCTCCTTCTAATTAGAAGCTGGGAACCTTTAATTCCATGAACAACCTCCTCCTTATTCTCCTGGGTTATAAAAGATGTGTTCCTTCAAAGGCTGGGTGTCATGGAATAATAAGTTAACATTTGAGTATGGCATTGACTCACTTGTTTTCACTCACCTTGCACTCAGTTGACCACCTGTATTCATGTCAGCTTCCTGAGGCAGATAAAATATTTGTCATACAATTAAATATTTATTGTGTCCTGAGGGTATTTTGGGTGAGACCTTCACTGGCTTAGAAAAAGGTGTTTGTGTGTGTCAGGTGAACTGGTCCAAAAAGCTGCACTGACAGCTGTCATGCAGTTCAGTTCAACCTCTCTTCAATTTAACTTAAGCTGTCAGGCATCATTATAAGTATGTACAGTGTATTTTTAATGATAGAGGTTTGAAGCCATTTAAATTATATGCTAGTTAAGATATTGCAACATTTTCCCAGTGCATTGTTTAGTAAAAAAGGATCTAGGCCTAGATATTTTTCTTCCCTCTCACGGGCAAATCGGGGAATAACCATCACCTTCTCCATTCAGAGCTTAATATCAGAGCCCATTAGGCTTGTACAAAAGCATCCACATTAGAACAAGAAAAAATTCTTCTTACACAAGCAAAAACATTTCTGCACAAGTTCCATTCTCCCTTCCCAAATTCTTCCTTTTTTCCCTACTGGAAAACTCTAACTACAGTATCGACTGTCAAGTCAGAAATCATCAGAATGGGGCGAATGCTGTCTGGGGGAGGCTGCTCACCTTTCATTTCCCTCCTTGAGCTGCTGGCATGCCCCTGGGGCTGAGCGGGCACCCGTTGCTTGGGGGATATTCGGAGTTGCTTCTGAAAGAAAGTCTCCGCCTGAGTGTGAAGAAGAATGGTGCATGCCCAGTTTCCCTTCTTCCCTCTACTAGCTACAAATTAAAGGGAGAATGTGAAGTCATGTGTCAAGTCCAAACTCATCATCTGTAAAGCCCCTTGTCCCATGGCCACTTCAGCAAGCACATAGCATGTTCTTTAAAAACTAGCATATGCACTTGCCTGTCACCTAAAAATGCAGGTGATGCACTTGGGACAAAGGTAGGTGAAGGCACCTAGCCTCATGCAGGCTGCCTGTGGCACCTCCTGCCCAGCCTGACACGGTTGATTGGGCTGGGAGACGTGCTTCCCGTTGGCATGTTGGTGCAAGCAGCAAGTGGATGGTGCGTGCATCCATCCCTTGTTTCTGAGTGCAAGACCATTTTTAAAAACAGTAAATCTGATGTTTAGGTAAGGCTGATGTTTTGACATCAACTGACAAAAGCCAGGAAACGAGCACTTTGCACTGACCCTGGGCACCTCACTAGCTCCCACGTGTTTGTTTTCACAACAGCTTGAGCTAAGGACTGAATTTATCTTACGAATTTCCTGGCTTTTGTCAGTTTGCCTTACAGCTATAACCTGGTTTGAGCGATTTTTTTTCTGTGTTTAATATAAATGCTGGAAGTGCTATTTACAGTTGCCATCTTTTAATGAGTGGGAAAGAGTACAAAGCCTTACTGGAGGGGGAACATAAAATGCTTGAAATTAGTAGCAGGCATAGGGGCTGCTGGCAGAGGATCACTTACAACAAGTGGTCTTTTTTGTTTTTACTCATAAGGGGTCAGCTCCCCAGAATACTTTCTACTGTTTTGGATGTTCTTATCACAAAAATAGGCTACTATTTTACTTGCTACTTTGCAAATGCAGAGAGGAAATTATCTGTATCAAAGAAGGATTATGAAGCATGTCTTAAAAGAGTGAGTAAAAACAAAGACTACAGTTGTTGAAACATGTAAAGGAGAGGCTCTTGCTCGGCTCACTTTGATGAATTTGACCGTAGCATCTCCTGATGGCTTTTTTCCCTTTTGTTTGTAGTCTGAGTATAAAAGCTTGTAGTCCCCTTGGAAGTTAATGGGAAGTTAGTTCTCACATGAGTTTTGCAAAATTCGTGCTTCCCTTGAAGCCAGTAGCATTACTCACTGGTGATGATTTCCCAACAGTGTTATTATCACAGAACTCAAGCTGCATCTAGAACATTTTATACACAGTCATGAGAGAGTCTTCATTGCGCATTCTGGGGCCATTGTCTTTAGTTACAAGTGTGGTTGTCCAGGAATTTGAAAAATTAAAGGGAGCAGGCAGAAAAAAAATGTATGTGTCATCAGAAAAATACTGGAAGAAGGTTCAGAATGACTCTGGATTACGGTTTCTCATAGAGTCCTGAATGCCATGGCTGTTGAGTCATGGGCACTGTGACCTTTCCCTGCGCTCTGAACCAGGCCCTGGCATGTTGTATCAAGCACAGAGTATTTGCAGCTGTGTGGTCTTCTCTCGATTCCATATGGCACATGGGTAAGAATAGCTTCCTTCCCACGTAAATCTTACTCCTTGAGTCTGAATTACATCTTTTTTATCTTCTTTTCCTGTTTTCAGTGGGAGAAGAACCCTTCTGGCTCTTACTGGGGTGGTTCTGATAGAGCTACTTTGCAGAGATCTGACCTCCCTCTCCCCGCAGTCACCCGGAGGAGCTGCCTGGAAAGCTCAGTAGACGAGCTGCCTGCAGCTGGCTCAGTTCGCAGTGTGAAGTGACCTGCTGGGCTTGCATGTCCTGCACACATTCAGGTCACGCTTTCATCTGGCACGGACTTCGCATTATTTTACAGTATAATGACTGTTTACACAGAACACGAGGCCGCACGACTTTGCCCCTGCCTTGCTTGGTGCTGGCCCTTCCCTGGGGACAGCAAGTTCTGCTCCGGGCAGACACCCTGAGTCTCTGTGGAAGCGTGGTGGGGCAGCGAGATGACACAGGGCGTGACGCTGCCGGCAGAGACTGTGCTGAGACCCTGGAGATAGGAATTGTCATTTGCTTATTAGTCTCCTGCTGGCAGAAGCTCTATTGGTCTTTGTTTCGAGCTAAAGGCTCCCTTTTTCTCTCACAGTTTTTAGAGGTTTCTCCGTAAGAACGAAATAAGGGGGTTTCTCCCTAGAAGAAAAGGGTTTTTGAACAATAGGTGGAAGTACAAAGGGGTGAATGACAGGCTTCGGCTGCCTGACAAGCATCTGGAGTGAGGGGCCTTTCAGTGTGCAAATAGAAATCATTGTGATGGGTGTTTGTGGAGTTACTTATTCATTAGATCTCTTTTCACTAAGTTAATGAACTTACCACAGACTGATCCTGCTTCTAATTTAGTCGGTGTCACTCATAGTTCTGCAGAGCTCGGGACAGATCTGTGGATTTCTGAACTAATCCCAAGTGTTAAGTGAACCACTGCCTTTTACTTGAGGTAAATGTCTTTCATTGTGCACTTCGGAAAGGCATTTGGGCTTGCCTTAAAATCACTGAGAGGAGAATCGCTCCTTCCTCAGGTAGCTTGGTCCTCAGGTTAACAACCCACATTCTGAGACATTTCTGCTTTATTTGTCTTTACCTTTTAGCTACTGCTTCTTCCAGTGCTTTTTTCATCCAGGTAAAAAAGTGTAATATAATCCAACACTACTCATTCTCCTTTAGGGTCTTTTAGAATTGCATTTTTTTAATCATGTTTGTGATTCCTTTCAGCTTCTCTTTAAGTTTTCCTGCGTTCCTTTCAAACTGGAACAGCCAGACACTGTGCAGTACTCCAGGATATTGCTACCAACCGTGCTTCATACTCGAGGAAATTTTAAAGATATATATTTGCTCACCCCACTTTGTAGGACTGCAATAGCACATTTAGCTCTGAAGGTAGGAAAAACCCCACTATTTGTGGAAAGTTGTAGCTTCAGCATTTGAAGTTACTTCATTGCTGTGAGCTGCGAGGTTTCAAGAGTTTACTTTCCTCCTTCCTCCCTGTGTGAAACAGTCTACACAGACTGTAAGTTAAGCAAGAGGATGGAAGTAAGCCTTCTTTACAAGCTGGCATTCTACATTCACAATTTACGGTGTTATGGAAGTAACTTGGATGCTCAGATAGCGCTGTACAAAAATCTTGTTTGATTGCAATTTGCTCTTAGTTTTAAGAATGGGAAACAAACAAACAAACAAACAAACAAACAACAATGACAACAAAATGATACCCTCATTAGTCTGATTTTCTTTAGGATTTTGGCATGTACAATACCTACATCATAAAATTTACATTTTTTTCACAGAAGCTGTGAAATTTGTGTCAAAACCAAGAACCCTGTTTTGGAAAGTCTTTGAAACAATCCAAAGTAACTGTTATGAGGTAAACATTGATGGGGAGCCCTGCACTTGATACATGCAGCTTGCTGCTTCATTTCTCTGGGTCTCTTGTTTTCTTTTTGCAGTTTTTGTGCTCTGTTCCCTCATTTCATGAGATGTCTGGATAGTTCCTTGTATACAGGGTCTTCTAGGCAGTCAGGGACTTCATAGAGTGTCAAAGTGAACAGATGGCATGAGATCATGGTCTCCCTCTGGCCTTGCAGCTTACCACAAAACTGCTGCCTCTATAAGTTTTGGGGATGGATGTGTCAGAGAGGTGTGCTGAGATGATACAGTGTTCTGTTGCATCCTTCTCCAGAAAGATACCAGAGGGGTAACTTACTTGAGCAGCTTAGTCTATTAGTGCTCTGGAAATTACACTGAGGTTGTTCAGTTCCTGTAGTCATCTGGTTATAAGGAATAATTCCCCTGTCCGAACAGTTATTGATGTTACTGGAGAGACATTATACATCCAGAGTAGCATAAACCAAAACTAGAGGAAAGATGTTCAGGTGAGAATAGGACTACGTAGGAGGAGACTGCAATTGTGTTCAAATTCAGCTTATATCAGTGCAAATTTCCAGTGTTAACAAGCAAACTGAGTTGTTATACAGAAGCTGCTGGAAATAATCATCAGAACTGATGATCAGTTCTGCACTCTGTTTTCTTAATATTTAAAATATGGAGAAATATTATGGAATTGGAGGAAACTTTACAGTCCCTTTGCTGTCTTGACGGCAATTATTTCAGCACACTGTGTAATTTAGTTTCCTAGAAATATCCAACTGCTAATGATACATTTGAACTCTTGTACTTTGTAACGTCAAATGATCCATCAGTTGGAATGAGTAGGTTTTGATACCTGTGGTGTCAGAGGGGAATAATAAAAATCGATGATAAAAGGCTCATAGTCTATATGGTGTGTCCAAAACCAGTGTTGGCCGGTGAAGGGCTATCGAAAACCTATAAGAAGAGTCAATTCGGCTCAGCTGAGGGCTTATTGGAGTGGGATAGAGGCCTGTCCCTGGCTTTTGTTGGGTTGAGTGTTGAGAAGTGGAGGAAACCTGTGTCTTATCAGGACTTTTCTGTAGCAATATAAACCTGGAGCAGGGGAGTCCTGATCACCATGTCTTGCATGTAGATGCTGTAAAATACTGATGCAACTCAAGCTGAGTGTTAGAGGTGATCCAGTGGGAAGTTACTTGTGTCTGGAAAGAGAACTTCCTTTCTTTTTTTCTCCTTCAAGGCTATGTCCTTGCTTTGCTTTTGTCCTCTTGAGTTGGTTTACTTCGTTCACATCCCTCACCCACTCCAGTAACAAAAAAGGTAAAGAGTTTTCCACTGAGTTAGCAATGTTAATCAGTTTAGGAAGGACTCTTAACAAGTGCTGAGGAAGTGGAAACCAGTGGACAAAAGCAGGTGCAAAAGAAACATGGAAAAAAAGCAGAGTGACAGAGAGTGTTGGGATTAGCTCTGTGGGAATAGCTATTATAGAGTTCTGGTGAGTGTGGTATGACAAAAATATAAGAAAAAAAGGTGATTCACCTCTGGTTTTAATTGTGCTTTGTTTCAGAAGTTGGCATTTAAAAGTTCTCAGAGACTTGCATCTGTGGACACAGTGTAGGTGACTGGGTAGGAAAAAAGGTGAGGTAAGGTGAATAGGGCTGTGGAATTACAATGGAACTTTTGTGGAGACTGAAGTCAATGTGTATATGTGCTACCTGAACTCTCTTAACAGGTGCTTGATGGAGGTCTTAACTCTTGAAGAAATTTATGCACTTGCATGTAGATTAAACTTTCTTCTGTATAGAGTAGTAATGTAGTTAAATCCTCTTGCTCCTCTTATTTAAGTAGAGAACATAGCTGACTAACTTTAAAATATTTTAAAATCTAAATATAAGATTTCTCCTGATGTCTTTGTTAGTATGTGGCATGAGGAAGTACAGAGTGTACTGAAGTGTATGATGTTAAGACCCAAAATCCACACTGTGTGCTTTTTATTATATCTTCTTCTCTGCCTGCCATCCTTTCTCTCTCTACAGTTTGATTCTGTGAGCTGAAATCTTAAAAGAGTACTATATGTGCTCTCAGAGTGTATTCTCTGGTTTAGTTTCAGTTCAAAGGAATCCTGTTTGTACACTCTAAGACCATCTACATTATAAATCAGAATACCATTGGTGGATACTATCAGGAGATTTGTTTCTGATATGTGTGTGTCCACACTATACTGCTAATGTAAGCACAATCTTTCCTTGATGATGTTACTTTAAAAATTAACATCGGAAAGTGTGATTAAAATAAAAACACTTTCTCTTTCTGATGCGTTACAAGGTCTTATTTTGGAGATAGTCAGGAACCCTGGGTTTGTTTTGCAAAGTGTGTAAATTCTGGCAATGGAGAATTAACATTTGCTTCTACAAACTTCAGGGAACATTTGTTGTACTCCATGGTAACCAACAACATGTGAGAAGGTCTCCAGGCTTGGCTCCTGACAGATAAACTATGAGTGGAATAAAAATGGAGATTAATCATCTCTTTAAGTATAGAGAACTGAAAAGAGATGTGGGTCTGAAAGAGCTTTTCAAAAGTCCCAGCAAAGTTATTGAATTATTTTAAGAATATAGATCAATTGCCACTTTTCTGTGCAGTATTTTATAATGATATGATTACATGTTACTGATAAAATACAGTGAGATATTCTACCATGACTTGAGTTGGTGCGAGCTTGCCTCTGGTAAAGAAGTTTTGGTAGAAGGACCCTCTTTGTTGTCAGTAAAGGCAAACCTTTATTTTTTATTTTATTTTATTAAGTCCTCGAAGAAGGAAATGAGGGGATCGCCCTAGACATTATGAAGTTACTACTGTGCTGCTTGTACAATATATACATTTGGATCAGTAATTTCAATATAATCTTTAACACTTTTTTTTTTTTTGGTCTAAAACTGCATCACATATATACATACAGAATACATTGCTGTGATCTGTTCACTGTCTTTGCATAAACTGTTAGCTTTGTGTGTGGTGGGGGGGGTCTACAATTTTTTGTTTGTTTTGTAGTATGATGTACTATTGATATCTTCATGGTATCTCATAAATTCATTATCACTGGCATTATTGCAGCTAACTGAGTTTCATTTTCTTATTTTCTTTCCTAATTTTAGTGTAAACGCTCTCTTCTCTCCTCTTGGGCTGACGTTAATTACTTCAGGAAACACTTTGCTTTGTAGCTGGAGGCCCTTAGTCTTGCAAGTGTTCTGCCAGTAGTGATCTGATAAGCTTAGCGCTGAAAGTACTCAGTGAAAAGAGGTTTCATTTGCCTTGAATACTGAGTAACAAACTGTCAAGATTTCTTTTTCCTTTTAATACATCACTTCTGAACAACTTAAACTTCAGAGGGAACTTATATCCAGAGCAAATAAGTGACAAGGTTCAATGAAATGCACTACTGAGGTCTTAATTTTTGTTGTCTGGAAAATGCAAAGGAAATGCTGTATGATTAGGTTATCATGATTGCATCATATCATGGAGTTTTCACATCAAGTCATCCAAACAATGCATTAGTATGTGACTTCTTTTGACTTTCAGTGCAACGTCATAATATTAAAACTGAACTTAGTGATTAGTTATGATATCAAAGCAGGAGGACAAAGATGTAAAAAAACAATAATAATGATGCATGGTATGAATTCAAACATAGCTTCAGTTTAGGTAAAACCAATACTGCCTAAAGAAGACTGAAATGGAAAACCAATTACAAATGAATTTAAAAGTACAGGTGGCCCTTGCCTACCAGGCATATAAAATCTGTGAATTTCCATGAGTCCTGTTTTTTTTCAAGGCTTTTGATGAGTTACGTTCCCAAACCTTTAAGCTATTTCAAATGCTCAGATTTTGAGACAGTGATTAGTTGTTTAAAGAGCTCCAAATCAAGCACCTGAAGCCCTGGTTCTTTCCATTTCCATGACCAACCTGTTTTTGTTCATTTGTTTTGTTTTTTAATTCATTTTTACTTAAATGCACTCACTGGCCAATACTTGACTCATTTCTGGAACCCTGCCTTTGCCCAACAGAAACCTTGCTGGGTATGAGTTGAAGGACAATTGGATGACTCAACATAGAGGAAACTCAGGGCTATAATCCTGCTTTAGTCAGAGAGGTTCCCATAAAGTCTAGTTTCATTAATTAACTAGACTAGTCTTTAAAAGGGATTAATTACATGGCTGTAACTTCTAAGGATTGCTGAATGTGAGAAATGGTATGTTGGGTTATGGGAAATGCATTGATGGGTAGTGGTTAAGGATGTTCACGAACCTTTCTTTGGGCTATGAAGCAACTCCCATATGAGAAATTTTAACACAGCACTCTGCAGTTCCTTTTATGTCTCAGTTTGTCAATAAGTGGTCTGGCTTTTTCTGCCCTCTGTTTTCAGCCTGGTGTCTAATGGCTCATATGTGTATCACTAGGAATAGTAGGAAATATTAATTGTAGAATTGGTATCAATATAGGTGACCATCATGAAAATATAAATACGTGCAACAAAATGACAGCTACACAGTGTAGTTTTGAAACAGAACCTCGTCCTGAGGCCTGTGAAGGGGATGAATTTGATGGTTTGGACTTCTGTTTTAAGAGAGGGTGCGGATTTGGGGAAATTCATTCACTGGAAATTTGTTCTGAGAGGTATCTGGATAATCAGACTATCTCATTTAGGCAAGTGTAAGTTAAGGTGTGCAAATAGATGACCTAAGGGTTTTTCATATATCTAATACCTTACTAGCAGATTTGACATATTTTATTGTCCACATTCCCAGTGGTGTCCTATTCTTGTGTTGTAGTACTTTAACCATTGTAGGTCTTAAAAGACTTACCCATCTTTCCCATACACAAGAAAATACAGCATTTTAGAAGAGCAGTTACTATTCCACTTAGTACTAAGTGTTATCTTGATACAAACAAACAATGCAACTGGGCATACAGCGTACAAATCTTGCTCTCCACTGGTCCAGCTGAGGGATTACTCACCTACTGATGCAGAAAGAGCTGTGTATTGCAGAGTTTTAATAAAATCTTTCTTCACTTTATATAGCAGTCTCTGTGCAATTGGTTCTGCATCTTACAAAGCAGGCAGCTGGCTGACAATATTTCTTAGAGCTTTAATAGAGGAAACCCAGGTCTGAGGAAAATTAGTGTAGTAATTTCAAATGTTCTAATGAGATACAGCCTTTCTATGAGCTCTGTTGTATGAGATTTTAAATTTATTTTATGAAAGAAAAGTGAAGAAAATATGCAAGAGGCTAAAAAAAGATCTTGAGTAAAGCATACTGTGATCTTGTTTTATTCTGTATTCAAATATGGCATCATTTAGGAAGATATTTACTGAGGCCAAATGACCATAAATCTAAATATCATGGAATATACAATTAATGCTAATCCTTCTTATGGATTTCTTAAAGGTAGTAAAAATTTAAAGGTGTGAACAGGTGGACTGAACTATTTGTTACTTTGGAGGCTTAGTTGAACTGCAGTTTAGATACTTTTGTTTATATTTTCACCCATTAAGAATGTTTTCATCTTGCAAGTCAGGAATATACTTTGAACACTGTTGATTGCTACATAAGTTTAAAGTCTGTGGTTTATCAATACAATTATTTCCAGCCAACAACA
>VXAB01001482.1:4398-19081 GCA_013399175.1 Odontophorus gujanensis | reverse complement strand
AAAAAAAAAAGAAAAAAAAAAGAAGTCATAAAGTTTTTTTGGCTAACAAAAACAGACAGTGTTGGCAGCCAGTGGTTGGCATATCTCACTGTGGTGCGTAGATGAGACACAGGCAGCAGAGGGTCAGCCCGTCTCAAGAAGGAAGATGCCAAAAATGTGGTATGCATGAAATTGCTGGTCAAAACAAAGAAATACATAATTCAGTAAGATGTTGGGAGGGATGGTTTTGTAATGAACATGTTTATGGAACAGTATACATGTAAATTTTGAGCCATCTTAATTTCCCTAATCTGTTTACACACTTTTCTAGAGCTCAATTCAACTTGATGCCAGCCAAAGGCAAAGTAAGTGACACATCCCAGAATTCTTCATCCTGGGAAGGATTTCACTTCATCCATATCTTTATGAAGTCAGAAAATAAGAGTAATCTGAGTTATGCTGTAATCAAATTTCATGGCCCACAATCTTTTAACTATTATTGGCAAGCATCTTTGTGAGAGAGAGACCAGAACAACTTGGAGTTTAAATGACCTTTGTACATAGATCAAACTGGCTAGGATTTAGTGAGCTACCATCTTGCATAGTTTGTACTTTAAACTGACATATGTTTGTGTTACACAGGGATATGTTTTGTCTTGCTGCTCTGAGTATGCTGTTGTTGCCTTAACTAGCAAAGATTTCATGGGGAAAAGTGTTTTAAGTAGATATAAAATTCCCAGTCTTTCTCAAACTATTTTTATGTTTCATTAGAGTAGCATAATGCTTATTTTTCACAAGTAGCAGATAAGTACACAAGAGTCATAGAGTAATTGACTTGTCCAGTGTCAGCCAGGGTGGTATAACATTATCAGTCTCTGCTTTTCAAGTCCTAGACAGATCTCCATATCACTGAATAGCTTCCTACTTTACTGCTGCTTTTCACTAGCCAATAGCAATGCAACTCTGCTGGATTTGACCATGTTAAGAAAATACTATAAGCAAGAGAACAGCTGTTCTCTATAATGCTTGTAACAAGTACTTTCAATTCTTTAAACCTAGTCAAGTTAGGCCTGATTGATAAGATGCTAGAAACAGCTCTGGAAAACAGAAATCTGTCTGTGGGAAGAGGAGATCCCACTACTGAACAGGGAAAACTAGAAATGGTTGCTGAACTGTGGAACAAGATTTCCCCTCATCTCCCCTTCCATGATATTTGTGTTACATTATTTGTGGCTTATGTCAGTTGCTCAGTTCTGTCATTTGACTTCCATAGGTGTACTAGTTTGTATCTTGGCTCTGTAGGCTCTGTTCACTATGTCGTGACTTAAGTTTGTTATTTGTGTTACTGCACATTGGTGTGTATAGTGAGTAGGCTAGAAAGTATTTGGTCATTAAATGTTTAATCATCTGAGTCAAAAATATTCTGGGAAGGCGTTGCCCATAGTAATGAATGAGGAACTAGTTACAGAAGTGTAGATTTTTTTCTTTAACAAAGACAGCAATGTTTTCAGAGTGCTACAGTACAACTGTACAGTATCCAAAGTTATCAGGTCAGCTGTTCTTTTGCAGAAAATGCAAAAATGATGTAGACAAGGGTTCTTACAGATTTTGGGAAACAGTAGTATTTTGAATTATGCCAGTAAAAAGCAGGAAGCTTCACAGCTGTAATTTTCAGTAGAGCTATGCTAGCATTTGGGATTTCATAAAACTTCAGCTTATTACTCAGAGTTTGCATTGTATTTTTTGATGGTAGCTGTATACTTCACAAAGTAAATAGCTTGAAAAATAAAAATGTAAAGTTCTCTTGAATAAGGTGCTTAAGGAGGGGGGAAGGAAGAAGAGGGAGTCCTTTTAAATTTTAGGCAATATCTGAAAACTATTCAGTGTTAGATGATATGGATGAAGTCCCAAAATTTTTCTTTTTTTTTTTTTTTTATACTAACACTCTTCTCAAATATGTCTAGAACAAAATTTCTGGAATAAAGTGCTCTGCTCTATGTTCAGACTAGGTACAGAATTTGTCTGGAAAATACCTGACTTTTTCTAGAATTTACAACGCAGAAATTGTCTACTTCTGAACAATCTGCTATGAGAGAGCACTAGGCAGCTGATGCTTCTCTGATTTAATGGTTGATTTCTGATAAGAAAACTTTGATAAAAATTAACAGCTGTAAGTTGCTGACCACTGTCTGTAGTTGTGCTCACTTGGCATCCAGTATTAATCTTTCATAGTCAACAGAAGTACAGTGATTGTGTCAACGGTTTATGGGCAGGTTCAGCCTGGTTCAGTGACAATTGGTGTGGGGGACCCATGGGCCCACGCCCCAGGAAAGGGGAAGGGGGAAAGGGAAGAGGGAAAAGGGAGATGAGCCTAGAAACGAAACAGCGGCAACGCTCTGAGAAGGAAAGCTAATTTACTAAATAGATATCAGAAAGCAAAATAACACAATATAATACAATATAATTGGAATTAAAGCTAATAAATCAAACAAAATGAGCAAGAGAGAGTGTCCGATAAACTGAAGGCCTTACGCTAATGCTGAAGGTGAGACGGCAGCGAGCACCCACTGCTGAGTCCATCCCAAAGGAAAGAGAGAGTCCCGTGACCGCAGACAGTTTTTATCTTTCCCTCTGAGTGTAAACACGTAAAAATGCAAAGCATCGCACAGTCCCCTGGGGAATGTAGCCCTTCTCTTCTGAGACAGGTACACCTGGAACTATTGATGATCCATGGAGCTGAAGCATTAACTCTAAATGCACTACATGATGTTATGATGTGGAATACCAGTACCAAAAATCATAAAACCATGACAGATTGGGAGATAACAGCCTGGAAAGATGATTTAATAAGAACTTGTGCTCCAGGGACTGTAAGTTCTTGCTAATTTTGAAGATAAATTTGGCTTCCAGTTGCAGAAAACAGAGCGCTGTTCACTATCAATTCAGACATTTGTTTCAGTTAGGATGTTTGCCTGGGTGTTGTGAAAGTACTCATTAAATTCTTGGCTGAGAGTAGTGTCTTCTTTAATGAGCTAAGTCTGCTCAGACTGTCTAGACCAAGACTATTTCCATAGAGTGGCATGGTTTTATGCTTTGATCAGTATTCATAATGTCACTTCTTTTTAATATGGCAGAGTTAAATGTGTTTCTATTGCATCAGTGTACCACAAAGCGTGTATGTATTATGAGTTCTTCCCCACTGTCTATGCTTATATGTGTGGTATAATTCAACAGGTCATACCATAATCCTTGAAACTAATGAAGCCTGATTTCCCAAAGGATTTGTACTGTGTGTGTCCTAAGCACTATTCACCCTCTCTCTATATCATCTCAGCTTCTTCCCATGGCTTTGGTGTTGTTCCACAGTGCCATTCCCTTACCCCGTTCCTTCCCAGTTCCTCTTAGTCTTATCTGGACAAGTACTGGTGCACATTACTGCAGACTGGAATCTAATCTTATGCAGATTACCTGGCTTTAACTTGTGCACATCTTGAACAGTTGGATGAAACTTCTCATGTTAAATACAGGAAAGGTGGCTTAAATTTCACCCCTCAAAAGACGATTTAATCAATTTTCTGTCCAAAGATAAATTCTTAACAAGTTTCTGGGAAATGTTCTGAGTTTGTGACCAAATTTGGCACAAAGGTAGAGTCTGGAAAAAAATCAAGAAGCTATTATAGATAAAGAAGTGGGATAGACATGTGGACAAATAAAGAGATAGGTCAAGTCACCTTCTCCCAGAAAACTGCAGTGAAGAGGCTGGAACGTGCTTGTGTATTCCTGGAATTACCTGTTACTGAAAGCTCTTGGTCATGTGATGTGCCACACTGTTCAAACACCACAAAGTTCTAGGGAAATATGTATGTCAGAGAATTTGAAATTACAGAATTACAGAATCCCAGAATGGCTGGGGCATCTGGGTCCATCTGCTCCAAACCCAGCTCAAGTAGGGACACTGAGAACAGGTGCCCAGGCCCATGTAGAGGCTGCTTTTGGAGATTTCCAGGATGCATCTCTAAGTAACCTGCACTCTGTCACCTGCGCAGCACAGAAGCGCTGCCCAGTGTTCAGAGGGAACAACCTGTGTGTTCCAGTTTGTGTCCATTGTCTCTTCCCCTGGCATTGGATGCCACTGGAAAGAACCCGGTTCTGTCTTTGTTGTACCGTTCTTTCAGATACTTCTATACATGGATAAGATTCTCCTTGAGCCTCTTATTCTCCAGGCAGAACAGTCCCAGTTCTCTAAATTTCTCCTCATCTGGGAATCATGTAGTCCCTCCATCATCTTGGTGGCCCTATGTAGTACCTGTCCCAGTGCTGACATGCCTGTCTTTCAGAGTGCTTCCCTGAGCCTGTGTGTAGTGGCTGGTGGAAAAATTGAAGATCATTGTATCTTTCTATTAATTCCAAATTATTTCTTTCAGATAATGAGAGAAAACTGTGGAGAACTGCTTTTTTTCTTTCCTGAAAATAAGATAAGAAGTTATCTAAATAGATGGCAGAAAATATAATGAAAGCATAAAGTATTGCTGTAAGGCATAAAGTATTGCTATATGACAACATGTGTGACAGCGTCATGTTTTGTCACTGTGCAGCATATATAAGCATGTTAATTCTGTGTCAACATGACATTAGGCATGAAGTAATGACCACAACCTCCCAAGCTATTGCAGTGTCTGCGTGTCTGTGTTTGTGTCTATGTGTGTGTGGGGCAGGAAGACCTGTGTCTTACACAGCTGCTTTGTTTCTTCTGAGTTTCTGGCTCATTCCTCTTCGCAGATTTACCCCATGATGATAATTTTGTGCAGCAGATTGAATCCCTGCCCTACCCTGAACTGCATCTGCCTGTGTGCCTCAGTGACTTGCAGTTGGAATAAAAATAAGTATCAGCTGAGTATATGGTTTCACATTTAGCCTTAACAACTGAGTCTGACCTGTATATGCAATATGCAGCTGTAAGTGCAATAAAAATTGCAATCATTACAGACCAACTATGACTGTACCTGAGAGGTTCCTGATGGCTTCAGCCAAGCTTTCAAATCTCTAAGAGCTTCCCACAATGATTACACATGGAAATATTTTCAGATCTCCCCTACCTACTGTGTTGCATTGTTGAGATGAGTAATATGTCTGCTTATTTAGTTGTCTGGAAGGATAAAAATTGGAGTTTATATTCTTGGAGGGATATGATCTTCATAGGACCTATAGACTGTATTAAGATGCTAGACAGATTTTGTGTCAGAATGTATTTCTGTACAGACCATAGGTCAGGATTGTTTTGGAGTAGCTTTAAAATGCCTCTCAAGAGAAGTGCAGTGGAATTTCGAAAACTGGAACAACAACAACAGCAACAACAACAAAAAAACATCCTGGTGATATTTAAGTTCTGGTGGCCAGTCAGGAATTAGATGTACATAATTATAAGACACCCAGAATTTGCTATCAAGAAGAAAAGTGGGTTAATGTTACGGACAGCGTTATTGTGCATTCATTAAGACAGTGACTTGACAGATAAAAGAATGTGAAACTGGGTATGAGTACAGTATTCACAAAACACGGTCTTTGGTAGCATCCTCATTATTGTTGGTGTCACTTCATATCCATGACACAAATTTTCTGTCTTACAGAGTGCTTTTATGTCATATAATGTACCATATATCTTAGAGCAAGCAATACTATGTATAAAATATCAGTGTAAGTGTGGTTAAAACAAATTGTAACTTCTATTATGAAAAAAAAAGATATTTTCTACTGCTGAATAATAATAAAATTCTGTGGGTTTTCTTTTGTGTTTGTTTGTGTTGTATTTTGCAAGATGTAAAGCCTTTCAGATAGGAAACACTGAATCTTACTAGTGCTTTTCCTGAAGAATATTTTTCTCTAAAAAAATATTTAATTTAAAATGTTGAATGTCTTCCTGGAATAACACACTTGTGTAGCAAATCTGATTTTTAAACATAGTGATTTATAGAGCAAAATTTTATAATTAATCTTTCAACATATTTTTGAGTGAGAGCCTAATGAACAGTATTCCCGTCAATGCAGTACCTCATTCGTTTCAACAGTTTAAAAAAGAAAAATGTGACCTACCACAATGCATCTCTCCTTTTCCTGCCCAAAAAAGGCAGCTTGTAAACCCACATGGAAGGTTTAATATCAGAATACAGCTGTATAAGCATTTACCTGAACTGCATGTAGCTGTGTACTGAACTCTAAAGATAGTATTGCAGTGTCAATTGGCAAAAAGCAAACCTGATTTTTTTTAATTGTCAAATCATATATTGGTAGTAGAGCTTATGTAGATTTCACAATGTGGAATAATGCTCTTAGGCTATAAGCAATGCCTAGAATGGGAAAAAGGGTTGGGTGGCACATACGCAAACTGCAAAAACATGGTAATGTCTTCAGAGAGACAACTCTGTGAGAGTGACAGTCTGTGAAGCCCTGTCACCAATGAAAATGCTGTGAAAAGATGGCAACCAACTCCCAATATTACCTTTCTAGTCTCTTGCAACAGAAGTAGCCCTGACAGATTTGAGTTTTACTATTTTTTCATGTTGCCTAGTACTTACCTGTATTTATCTGACCTTCTGTGACCTGGACAAATGCTGTTGGTGGGAGAGGTTTCCAGGGGTGTGGTGGGTTGTCACCTTGATGTGTTGATGGTGTTTCTTGGGGCCTTCAATAGATTAACCACCACCTGCTGCCTCCTATAGCTGCTGTCTAAAGCAGTTTTTGTCAGTTCTACTTCATTTTGCTGAACTCCTCTTCACAGATGAGTAAGACTTTTAGAGAAAATTTTAGAGAAGAGTTTTCAAATGACACAGTTTTGTCACTACAGTCCTTGGATTCCCAGGTGGGACAAGTGGGTAGACTTCAAGCTATCTGTATATCTTTACACTGGGCGATGAAACACCATAAATCAGTACAAGGATGCTGGAGACCCACTTTATATGACAGCGGCATAGAAAATCCATTACTGTTCATCTATATCCACTAATGTTTCAGAAACATCCAGGTGTTTCCTGATTTTTTTTTTTTTCTGTCATGGGCAACATCTCCCCAAGTGTTACTGCGAAGAGCAGCCACACAAAGACCTCTCTGAGTGGACATAGCTTTGAAATCAAACCCAGAGTAGTAGGCTAATGCCATCCTGATGGAGAAATTTAGCATGATAAACATGATGTAAGACAATCTGCAATTAATGAAAGCAAAGCTCAAAGCTGTGATACAGCTTCTCCTTCTCTGTCCTTTTGTCAGGAGAAATTTTTCTTAATACATAACTATGTTCTAGCTTTGCTTCTGACATCACAATAAAATAGAAATTCTAACAGATTGCAGCTAGTGCATTTCCTACAAGGAATGTTATCAATCTTAACTATTTCATTGCTCAAACCTTAATTTTTGTTAGAATGTTGGCAATGAGATCTCTGAAAGCTCCATAGAGACTGGAATAAAAAAAAAATGCAGTGGAAAAAATTACATTTCCCTACATATGAAGGATCAGTCTCATATTGTTTCATAGTATTTTTCTCAGTGTATTTTCTATTGTGCACACAACTATCCTTTTAAAATGGTGTGTGTGGCTCTGAAAATCATAATGAGAATGGAAATTTTTCATTGGCATATCGTTTTGGCTTGCTGAAGTTTGCATAAGGAGATCAGAGAGTTAAAGGGAAGTCCTCAGTGTTCCTCTTAGTAGAGACCAGGAGGTTGTGTGGTGATGGAAAACAGTGCTGAGGGTGTGTGTAGCAGCGCATCATGGTTTTTAAATGCTGAGTGTGGTCTGGAGAGAGACTCTCATCAATTCATAGCTTTCCTTCCATGCCTCAGCTTTTTGTCACTTGCATAACTGAGAATTTCTAGTTAAAAACAGGCATCCCTTCATAGTAAGAGGTATAAATACAAAACCACACACAGAAGCACCTTTGGAAAGGACAAATAAGTAGATTAAAGTCACTGTATTTTGAAAATGGTTGTCAATGGAGCCTTTCAGTGCGCCCTGTGAAACCACAGATAAGTCTTTCTAAAACATGGCAGGCGGTGTTTCCTAAGAGCCTGGGAAACCCTCAGCTCCCCTGTAGTACCCTTTCCTTTCCTCAGAAAAGCAAAATCTGGTAGTTTTAATACCACAGGGTTTTGACAGAAAGGCCACCAAAAATGTGTGCAGTTTGGCATTTTACCACTATTAGTCAAAATGATTTATTCATCTTTCTGAATACTGATTCTAATTTTACTTTGTTGAGTAAGTGGCTTTTTCTATGTCTCCAGGGTCTTCAGGTCCTAATGAAATAAATTGGAGGTACTGAGTGAGAAACCCATGAATTCAACCATTGCTTTCTTTTATGGCAGTGTCACTGTTCTTGCTCTATAATGACAGTGTATGGGTGTGTTACAGCCTAAAGCATCATTTACTCTTTCTTGTGACAGATCCAAATAAAATTCTGAGTATCTGTCTACAGGAACCTGTCTTCTTAATATGAGTTGAGTGGTCCTTATATGTTTATTATTACTGCTTTGCTTTTCCTAAGCATGTTAAACACATCTATTGTGACAAAAGCCATTTCATTTGTGGAAGGTAAAAGCCAGCCTTTCAAGCTGAGTACAATACAGTTTTCTCTAAAGGGTCATGGATATATTTTTATTTTATTTCTGTACTGTCTCTATACTGGGATATTGTTGAAAATATTACAAAAAGATGGTTTCCAACACAAATGAAAATGGTGGGGAACAGAGAATGAACTGAAGTTTCACTCTATTTTTGTAATGGCAGTTTATCAAAACAGTAAAATTAAGAGGTCTTGGAACATAGAGTCAGTTACAGCTTAACTGTTTTAAAAATATGAATGCTAAGGCATGTAGATTCAGGTCAAACTCCAAATTATAGGGGGATATTCAAAGATTTAGATTTTGGTCCTGAATCTTTACTCTTTTTTTTTTTTTTTTTTTAAGATACCCTTGAAGTATTTGAGAGCTTTTGCTTTTATTTATTTATTTATTTATTTAATTGGAAGAACTGCTTTCTTGAAAAGCCAGCTGCCTGGGGAAGATGGTACATCTATTTATGTTGTAATCTGATTGATGAGAAGAGAATCTGATGTATTTCAGACTCAACTTGAAAACTCTTGTTTCCATTACTTTGACCCAGGGAAATGAAAGAAAAACAAGGGGAAGGTGTCCTTGGAAAATAAAGTCTGGGAAGAGCAAAGGAAGGGTAGGAGGTCCCTCCAAAACAAGATAAAGCTGAGAAGAGTGTCAGCCACAAAGATCAGGTTAAACAAACTTATCTTGCAAGTATACGGCAGGAAATGCTATTTCAGTACTTGCATGTAAATCTTGTTAGCTGGGCAGAACAAAGAGTGATAGACTTTACAGGATACAAAGATAGTTCTAGTTGGGCAAAACAATGAACTCTGAATACAGATTATGAAGTATGTATAAACAAAGGAAATGAAGGGGGATGAGCTGATAGGTGAATCAAGAAGAATGAGCCCTGAGCACCTCAACAAATGGGGAAAGGAGGAAGAGCTCACTAGCATTGGAGTACAGGGATAAAAGAGTGACTGTGTTCCCCAGTACTTTGAGAGATGCTACAGGGGTATGCCCCAGTGGACTCCCCATGTATTTGAATAAAGAATTCTGAAGACTCTCCTCCAAGTCTTTTTGGGATAAATGTCATTAAGCCACGTTAATGGAGCAGAAATTTTCCTAAAGAGAAATGACAAGAACCATAGAATCATAGAATGGCTTGGACTTGAAAAGACCTTAAAGATCACCCAGTCCCAATCCTCTGCCATGGGGAAGATCGCTGCCCACCAATCAGGCTGCCCAGGGCCACATCTGACATGGCCTTGAACACCTCCAGGTGTGTCATCATCTCTCCTTATAAAGAGCATTGTTAATCCTAGAGTTTTAGAATAGTACTCCAACATTTTTTCAATCAGGTTTTTTTTTTTTTTTCCCCCATCTATAAGCAAACAACAAAAGTTAACTAAGCAAAATAATTACAGGGAAGATTTATTTTTTTTAATAAATTTGCATAATTAATTCAACTTTCTTTTCCCCCAGATATTAACAACATTTATCATCAAGCTATCAAAATTATGAAGAAAATAAATGCTAGAATTTTCCTGCTGTACCTCTGGAAACCTTCAATATATTGCCTGAACTAAGATAACAGGAGTCCAACATCAAGATTGATTGCATTACGAATTTTAATTTTTTACACTTAGATCTTCTGTTGGAATGACTTTTGCTGTTGTGAGAAGGAATGGAGCTGACAGTTGGGAATTACTTGAGAATGTTTAAACTTTTTTGCCATCCAAATTGGTCCTAGAAAACTGCAAGCCTGACAGAGTTGTTTCATAGATTTGCTTTTTGCTAAATAGGCAAAGCTGAAACAATGGCAAATGTACAGTGAACTTCCCATGTTATATATTTTCGGTAGGAGTCTAGGATTTTATCTGGACTTGAGAAGATAAGATTATTTCCAGATCTTTAAGCCCATTTTTAAGCTAAGAACTTCTCCCAGTATGGCATAAAGCAGGATGCATGCATCAGATCCAGCATACATCAGCATGAATCCTCATTGTGGCTGCTCTGCCACTACAGTAGTACGTGAAGGTGAGTAGCCAGGTGTGGTCTAAAGGGGCATCTCTCTGGACAGCTAAGGAAGCAGAGTGCTGCGAAGTACTGTAGTGTGTCTGTGAGGGGAGCGCAGGAATTAGCTGACTCTCTGGGAAGGCAGGCAGCTTGTGGTCCCCGTTTAACACAGCTGGAAGATGTCACTGCAGTTGTTTCTGAAACAGGACTAGGAGGGCAGAGGCACGCAGAGCTGCTCATTGTACACGGAGCTGCTAATTATGCAAGACTGTTTATACAGAAGATCCAGAATAAGCAGACTCAGACCTTCTTTTTATCAGAAGGCTTTCTCTAGATGTGCTACAGGAGAGAAAATGAAGAACGCTTTCAGTGGATAATTGATGTGGAGGGAACTAAAAAACAAAACAGAAACGAAACAAAACAGCAGAAATAGATGCGGGTTAAGCAGTAGGCATAGTAGAATGGGCTGTTAGCAGCAGGTCGTAAAAGGCCACAGTGATGCTGAGAACACTTTAATAAACCCATTTAGGAAGGATTACTGCTATTAGGAATAATGATCAGTGGCAGCAGTGTGTTTTATATGAGTAATGCGGACTAAAGCTACCAGTGATAGTCTCTGCTGGAGCTTTTGTCTGCTGAGGATCGGGAATTTTTCCTTAATCAGAGCCTAGCATGTACATTGATACTTATATTTTCACGATTGGAAAAAACAACAGAAATATAAGAACTATCATAATTAGGGTTGCAGAAAACATGGGCAAATATCCAAGAAAATATTTGAAATGTGGCAGGAAACTGTGAAATTACTGTTCAAAAAATACTCATTTCTATTCTACTGCCTTACCTCTGTCTGCTTGGAGACAAAGCCAGGAACAGAAATGCTCGAAGTGTTTTCTGCTTTCTTTTGAGTTGTACTACATGAGAGTGAACTGAATTGCACATCTTCTTTCAGACTCTGCAGGCATGCTGCAGCCACCATCTGCTGTTAATGGTCCAGTGCAATGTCACTTGAGCTTGGATACGTGACAAGTAGAACTGCTGCTAATGATGGAGCAGATTTGCAGAAGTAGAGTTTCATTACCAGGGAAGTCTACCTTGAGATGTATATTTTTAATGGAGAAGAAACACTGCTCTGGGTTAATGTAGATGTGTCAGGGGCTTGTTTGTGTTACAGAACTACAGAGCTTTTTTTGTTGTTGATCCAACAAAAGGAAAGTCTTCCTTTTTGTTGTTTGTCTTCCTAGATTGTAATTTTCAGTCTAAATATGTGTTTTGCTGACAGTTAGGAGGGAGTATGTTTAATACAGGACCACCAAAGCATAACAAAAATGGAGCGTATGATATAAATTTTGCAGAGTAGATCATGCATTAAGAGGAATCTTCACTGATCACATTTGTGTACATTTATGTGTATGTAAAGGAAAATGAAAGAAAGTTTGGGAAAAAGAAAAGGAAAAATCATGAAACAGTTTCCCAGCTCTCCTTTCCCTGGAGTGTTTCAGTTCCTATGATGTGAGCCATGCTCCAGCAGTTAAGTCTTTGTCTAGCAAAGCTTCCACCTAAAAAAAATTCCAAGAGGTGTGAAGAGGGAAAGAAATGGCGTTGTATTTCATTTATATTCATTTATATTGCAAAGGTCTCTCTGCAGGATCACTTTCTCAATGAACTTGCATAGCACCAACAAACTGTATAAATAGTAACAAGTAATTGGCCTCTGGCATCTTGTATGAGCAGCGCAGATCTGACATTTGCTCAAAGAAAATATGCAAACTTGTCAATGCAAAACAGTGACAAAAGCTAAGGAGAAACTTATCAGCGTATCCTGAGGACTGTCTTGCACATACAGACATTGTTGGTTTTTGGTTTCCTGTAAACCTGACTGGCCTAACTCTGCTGCCACTTAGAATTATGCTTACTGTTTTGAAAAACAGCCATCTTAAGGTGATAGTTTGGAGATTCCAACTTTGTTTCTAGTAGCGGGGCAGTCCCAGCCTGTGTAGGGACTGCATCTCCCTATTGGAAGTAAGAGAGCAATGTCATACCATGCCCTGGAACCCAGGCTGTCCTGGAGTTCAGAACGGTGACAGATTTAAACCAGACATCTGAAAGGCTTTACATTACTGTCTCTGAACTGAGGCCCTAAAGGTGCTGTTCCAGCCTCTAACCCACTTTTATCATCACCAGACACAAGCAGTGCTTTAAAAACTGGAGGTTGCTTTAATATGTGGGGGAGTAGAAGTATCTGGTTGGATTACAATAGGACACAAAAAAGTTGTCAAAAATCCTACATAGTATATCAAGTTGTTATTAACTATTATGACTGTTCCAGTTGGAGTTGCAGTCTCTCATGGCTTTGCCTCATTTTAATCACTTCTTGCGCTGGTGTGAAGCACAAGATGTCTTTGTTCTACAAGTAACCACATTCCAGCAGCATTCATCTTCTACAAATAAAACATCATGATCATGGACATGGTAGACATGCTACCTACCACAAGATTGGACCTCAGTTGCTTGTAAATATATCTTGCTTCCACAAAAGTATATTTTTATCTGAATTGTGGATATAAATGTAGCTGGAAAGAGCTTGTCTGTACATATTTTGCCTCCATTTTGACCAATACTCATTTTCTTTTTCATGTCTGTCACTGTGTGCCATTGCTGTGACCCCTAGATAATATTTTGCTCAGCTTCAAACTCATCCAGTTTCCACAGCAACCAGGGGAGGTGACTGTTTACAGAGCTGATTCTAGGTACTTACAGTGGAGAGTTCACACCTGAAATAACAACATGCAAATTGCCATGCCATCAAATAAACAACCTAGGAAAAAGAAGGTTTTTTATAATGCATAAGGTTATTTTCTTTTAGAAATTATCTGGGATGTTGATGGATCCCTTCTGCCATCTCTTCTGTGTTGTCTGGTGGTATGATATAAGCCTATTTACATACAGTTCACATTCCAAAAAGTAGTTAAATGGAAAACAAATCTGAGTTACAAGCAATCAAATCTCTGTCTTATTTTTCTTTCTTCCAGCTTCTAAGCGAAAAAAATAGCTTATTTCTTGCTCAGTGTTGTAAGCGTCCCTCCTGTAGTACAAAATGAATACCGTTAGTCATGAGAAAAAGTTACAATATAGCTTACCTTTAAACATTCCAGGAATTAACTATTCAACACCTACTTCACGTTGTTTGTGAGAAATATTTTGAGAGAGCTTTATTTTTTTAGGTCTAAGATTGAAAGTCTTGTGCAACTAGAGACAATACAAGAATGTGCAATGGTCTGGTTACTTAGAAAGCAATTTTCAGTTGCTTGATATGGAAAGACAATTCAGTCACACAGCTTCTCTATTTCTTTTTGATCTGAAAAGACAGTGTTAATTGTCTGGTAAAACCAGATACCTGCGTTTCTTTTGTGTTCTCTATCAGGATGGTGGCACTGAGGTCCTGAAGGACCAGAAGCCTGAATCGTCATGTAGATGGGGCTGTTGTTGCCAGGTGGCTGTGTTGGGAAGCTCAGCCTGACAGTGGGATATCAGGGCAGAGGGGTATGAGGTTACACAGTCTCATGATGGTTGGACTAGATGATCTTGTAGGTCCTTTCCAACCTTGTGATTCTAAGATTCTAGGATTCATTTTTCCAGGAGGTGGTTTGTATGGATGAGTGTCCATTCCCAGCAAGGACACAGAGGAAGCCATTTGCAAAAGATGCAAAGGGAAATGCAGCTTTTCATAAGAAGCAGGAAAGCCTGCCACGAGTCCAGTTGTGTTAACTCTCTTCATGCCCATTGAGGTCAGTGCTCTGGTCTGATGTGACAGCCAGACCCCCAGCTACTGACATGGATCCAGCTTCACTACCTGACCTCTGTATGCTACAATGCCTATTGATCTTTACACTATTCAGGGCCATTTTGTGTACTGTGGCTGCTGTAACACTGGATTTGGTTGGAAGAAATGGAGGCTTATTTAGTCACTAAGTGAAATGTCCTGCCCACACGTGTTAAACCTTGAGCCTGATGCTTTTGCCTGTATCTCACACTGATGAGTCCTACACTTGATGAAATTAATGGGAATTTTGCCATTAACATCAAAGACGAGGGGCAAAAA
>VXAB01001480.1:543701-586221 GCA_013399175.1 Odontophorus gujanensis | reverse complement strand
GCAAATAGTTATTTCTCACCTCTGTCAGACAGAGGGCTGAGTGGGATGGTTTTAACATAGCTCTTCAGTAAAATTTGCAAATATATCTGCAGCAGTGTTTCAACTATTCATCTGACTTTTGACAAATTATTTGGAATTTTGGAAAAGGGTGGCAAGTATAAAAGCTGTGATCCAGGATTGGCTAGGGAAATGTGAAAATATAAGATGGCAGTAAACGTATACAGATGGTAGAAAAATGTACGAGCCTTCTGTATTTGAAGATTGACAACATCAGGATAAGGACCTGGGGAAGGAAAGATTGATGATACTTTCTTAGTGTCACAGTCTGGGAAAATCTGCATTTTGTGCTTTAATGTTACTTGTCAAGAGTCTTCTGTTAGTGAGTTCGGCATCAGAGTTCCTCTCTCTGCTCTTTTTAATGCATTCTCCACCCCCCATCTTTATATTTTGAATGGCCAGGATTTAACCTTCCATGATGGAAATGACTTCTGTTTTGCATTTGGCTTTGATACGCATTGGATCAGATGAGTTTAGTGACTGATGTCCAGCTCAATGGGAGCTTCTTGTCCTTAGGATCCGGTTGCTGCAGACTCTTGGGCCCAGATCCCTTCTGCATGAGTTAGTTTATAATTAGCATTGCTGCTGAATACCTAAGGTGTCAGAAATGCTTCCTGTACACCCAAGGAGAAAGATGAGCAAGAGAGAGTAAAGACTTCCTACCATGTGATTCCTGTTGGTAGCTTGGGCACCGGCTCAGGTGGGTTGCATCTCAGGAGCCATGTGGTCCTGACTGGATCTCATTATCTGAACATCAAGCCCTCTTCCAACTGCTCTTTTGATTTCTCCATAAGTTTGGCTATATCTCCTTGCCTTGCCAGAATGGGAAAACTTTGTTAATGTGAATCTCACTGAAACTGACATTCTGACTGAAAGGCATAGTTTATTCTTAACTGTTTCCCTTTAACAGTTTTTAGTGTTGCAATTAAAAGGCATGCAAGAAACACAGCTAATCAAAATAGACTTAGAATTTCAGCAATGTCCATAAAGAATAGCTGGCATTGAAGTTAATGAAAAAAAGACCAAAAAGTAAGTTGTGATGATTGAATCTACTATTCAGCTTATATTACCCAGATCCTATGGTGAAAATCCCACAAAGCAATTTTCAATAAAACTGAGCTGTACATTTTTTTCAGTCTTGGTAAACAGTTTAGAGAAGTGCATGTGCTGTATTAGTCTTTTTCAGCATTCTTTAGGACCACTAAGACTTACTTTCTAGCCTTTTACATTGCTTGATTACAAAGTATTGCCCAGACTTGGGATGACAGAGAAGACTGTAGAATGACAGACGCACAAAACAGGCTGGATGCTAGGCCTGCCTTTATTCTGGAGAAAAAGGTCTTCTGATACAAAAGGAAAGTTGATGGACACCTCCAAAGACTTCTTTTTCAGAAAATGAGAGATGTAAAAATGTCTTTGGCTAGTTGTTCTTTCTCAAAATCCTATGTAATTGTGTTTCTTCTGCCGACTGGTGCATTCAGTCTTACTTCCTGATAAAACATATATCAGGCAGCCCTGAGCTGTTAACTTCTCAATTTTAAAATCTACAAGACTAATCTGTTCCAGCACCGTGCTTTCTGAGGGTGTGCTTTTCCTTGGATCATGAATTCAAATGGTTAGTGATCTCCACATAGGTGTGGCCAGTGTCCTTCACAAGGGTACAGGAATCTGGAAACTAGTCAAAGGATGTTCATTGCTGTAACCTTCCCCAGGAATCCTCCTGAGCCTGGAGAGTTTTATAAGCCTACTTAAATTTTCCTTTCTATCACTTAAAAAAAAAAATAATTTAAAAAAGCAACAAGAACACCCCACACCAAACTACAACCTACAGCAAACTTTAATGAACCAGTACACCAAAACCTGAAAGAGTACATGAGGTGTATAAATGAGAGTAAGAGAAACAGCAATGAACAGACACTCCATAACACTAATTGACCTTGTGCAGCATTTATACTCAATCAGTATCATTCAATGGAATGTCACACAGTAGCCATGAAATTGTTGTGCTAAAGCTTAACCACTTCTGATTAATGTCTTCTCCCCTCTTACCAATTAATTTTATGGAGATTTTAATTCTGGTGGGGATAGCACAGCCTCAGATGATGATATGCTTGTCTGCAAGGAGCAAAGAAAATCTGTAAGACATTTCTTGTATAAGAGTATCTTTTTGTTCACTTTAAAGGAAAAGTCCTTAATATTTCTTCTCATGAATATTATTGAAAATAGGACATGCTTCATCTTCATCTTACAAGCTGTGAGCACCACTGTGGTTGTTGGCAGCTATGGGTCAAGCTAAGCTATGGGGATAATTTTGACTATTAGAGAATTAAAACTTTCCCATTGAAGGTTGCTGTGAACGATGCTCGTTAATAAGGAATACTCCGAGGTAAAAGATGTGGGGCCAAAGTATGAGTCACAGACATACAGGAATGAAAAGAAACTAAATTTCTCATGGCTGCTTCTGTGCATCCTTCCATCTTCTTAGAGGCTGAGAGAGTATGGGAAAAGAGCCTGCTCTCCCAGCTGCTAGGTCTGGTAGAAAGGTTATACAGCTTTCCTGGAAAATCTGTAAATGGGGCCAATAAAACAGAACAGCACTGCTTCACTTGATTATCCCTACAATGCAATAACTTGTTTTTCTACAAACCCAGCATAAACTGTAGGTCTTTTTCCTGATTCTGCCATTCAAATTCAGCACTAGCAGACATAGTTTTTGTCTAGTCCCAAAGGTAAGCCAAAGCTGCTCACTGTCTCCTACAAATGCTGCTGAATGTGTCATATGTCAGCTAAAGTGATGGATTATGGAGAAAATCTATTGTTTCCATTATATGCTCTCCTCAGCTCTTCTCTGTACCCATTGTACTACATTGCAGCCTTGGCCACAGTCAAAAACCTGGGCTTTTCTTTTCACCAATTAAAATGATTTTATTCCAATAAGTTGCATGCTACAAAGTTTGACATAAATAACTTTTTACTAAGGACTGATAGTTAGTGTTTTGTGCAAAAAAAAGAAGCTGTGTGCTCAAGGAGTTTACCAGATGGATCTGAGAGTCAAATCTTGCCAGTATTAGGTGTTGCAGTGTCATTTTCAAAGCAAATTCTGGGTTATTCTGTGGTTAAGGTGGATGTAGTACCAACTTGGGCTTTCTTGAGGCTTCCTGGTTCAATAGCACAGAACAGTCAAACTCTTCTTTGACGCCTGAAATACCAGGGCAGCTTGCAAGTAGTAACAGTGGAGTCCGAGCCCTTCCTGCTCACTCATCTGATATAAAAGATGTGTTCTTATGAGCTGTCCTCAGAGCCTTCCTAGAATGATCTATTTTAAACAGCAATCATAATAAAGAGCAGGACATAGTTTTGTGTGTGGGGTGGAAACCAGCATCTGGAGCAGCATAAGAAAAGGATGGGAGACCCAACCTGGGTGGTAAGGGACTTTTGGAAAGGAAGAGAAAGCAAGAATTGTTTTTATTCCTTTCCATTTGTTCATTGCTATGAAGTTGCATGGAATGATTTCTAATACCCAAGTTATGCTACTTTGTTGCTCAAATATTGTTTATATTAAGGAGTATCATTTGCTTCCTTTTGCTGTCTTATCCAATGGTTCTTAGTTCTTGGCAGATGCAGCTGTAGCCCCAAAACTGAGCAGGATAGAGAACATGCAGCATGTTCTCCAGCATCTGCCTGTCTTACCACTTTGTGCTATAGTGATTCATAATATTATGCTTGACAATGCTGTTTATGGTTCCCTTTGAATAGGCCATTCTAAATCCCTGATCTAGTATCCTTGATCAGGCATCACGTTGATGTAGATCAAGCTGCCCACACACGCCTTGAGCTGCAGAGAATTTAAAATCTGAGTCATTCTGATAAAAATACAAAACTTCCTGACATCAGAAACAAAGAAATAAACTAAAGTACTGTGGAATTCAGCTATTTAGAAGTTGCTTTTAAATACATCTCTGTTTCCCTAAATGAAGTCATGATTTATTTCCAATACATGAATTATTTTTAGTGGCACAGAGTAGTGTGATTTCTGTAATGTATTCCATCAGTATGTAGCTGCATTTCCACCAAACACCACAAATGCTTCCATTGCGTTTTAACAGGTCCTAATGAATACTCTAAATACAGTATAGATCTAAATTTCAGAGTCTTAAAAGCTGCCATTACATAGGATTGTGGAAGATAGTATCACCACTAAGATGTGCAACTAACTTAATTTTCTTTTTAGAGGTGGTGGAGTTGGTCCAAATTAGGGGGCTGGGAAGCTAGAAAGTGATACAGACTAAATAGCAAATTTTTGGCATTTTAATATTTATTTCCATCATTGAGATGTGTGGGACTTAACTGTGTTTTCTCACATGAATGGTGGAGATTTAATATTGCTGGTACATTTAGCTTCTACCATACAGAGCGTTGAGGACAGCTCAGTTCCATTTCAGAATAACTTCTGCATGTGCCCATATGATAACAGAGTGTATTGGTGAACCCAGCTGTACGCATAATCAGGGAATCAGAAGAGCCAGAGAACTACTTGAAACATCTTTTGGACTAAATCAATGCACATCAAGACAGTTCTGAAATGCACTTGAGTTCCATTCTCTTCCACTTGAAATGAGGCAGCATTCATCCTGTCCTCATTTGAATGCATTCGCTAACTACAGGATAGTGTGTGGCACAGCATATGTGACTGTCCAGTATCTCTGGGATGGTATGAAAGAAATACTGAAGAGAAACCATTTCACGTGGTACTAAAAGGTGGATATCAACAGATGCTGAGGTAGAGCTTGGTCATGGTAGCAATATTCTAGTTTTCAGGATAATTTGATATATTGAAGAGAACAGCAGAATGATTTTCACACTAAGCATTAAAGATTACTGCCTGCAAAAGCTGCTCTCAGGTACGAGTGGTGGTCATCCAGAGACTCTGCAAGCTAAGATTTTTATCTACCAATTTTGATGCAGCAAGTGTTGCAAGAGAGATGAAAAACAGCAAGGAGCTGGCATCATAAGAATCAAATCATATGATTTATTTGTGTGCTCTTCCATCTTTTGCACCTCACAAGTTTGTATCTGATGACTTTAAATGATTTACACTGAAAAAGCACTGGAAATTTTTCACTAATTTTACTGTGATTTAGATCTGTTTCAAATTCAAGCCATTCGGAGCTATCCAGGATAAGTATTTGACAAAAACAAAGCCCATGCTGGTTTGTGAATTTGGAAGAAAAGCAATATTTGAGGCATTTAAAAATAGTCATTGTACAGTTTGTACTCTAGAACATCAGCACTTGTCTCTTTTTGTTTAACAGAGCGCAGAACAGATCAGTGCATTGTGCCGGAACTTCCAAGAAGTCCAGACGAGCAGCATGGAAGGGCAGAAGGACAGCCAGGATCCAACTCCACGACCACTGGCTCGCCACCTTTCTGATGCAGACAGATTGAGGAAAGTCATCCAAGAACTTATGGATACTGAAAAATCTTATGTCAAGGTAATAAAGTCTGGCTAGATGCAGCCCCTTTTTTAAAGCTGACCATGACTTGTAGATGTTCTTAACATATTTCATGTTTATCTTTAGAAACAGTGTCGTAACGTACAGAGCCTGCTTACATATTTGTTCCTGTTGGTTTTGTTTTGCTTTTGTTTGGGTTTTTATTTCTATTTTTTCCCAATAGGCTGTAATATTTGGTGTTGGACTTGACCTAGTCACTTCAGTTCTGGTCAACCTGTGTTTATATTTGAAAGAGGTAATTAGCGGGAGTAGTTATATGCAAAATTTTAACACTGAAGTCTTCCAGGGGATGCTTTCATAGTTTCCAAAAAAAAAAAACAAAAACCCAAGAAAAAAAAAAAACCAACAAACCCAAACCAAACCTGATAGAATTGAACAATCTTCTATAAATTATTAAGAAGTTTAATTGTTGAGAATAGTGCACTATTACTTTTGAATCAACAAAGCTAGATGGTGCAACTCCAGTTAGTTCTAGCATAACATATATGTGAATTCTCTTTTGACTGATGAGCCCATGACTTGTTGGATATGCCTCTCCTCTTTTTATATGCACAAAATTTGCATGAATGCCAAAAGAAATGTGAAAAGCTTGATTTCACTGACATTCAGCAAGGAGGAATCATTTATTTTACTTTATCTCAGAACCCATACTTGTCAATATCAGTACTCACTGCAGCAATATGTTTGGGAAACAAGAGAAACCTCCAGTCTCTTGTTTTTAAAGTATCTACCTGTGCACTAATACAATCATATGCTGTAAAGCTTGAAGAAGCTTTACAGAACAAAAACTCCCGTGTATGTCCAGCTGGTGTTTCTTCTGGAGAAATCACTTGAACAAAGGAGACCACGGAGGTCACTGTAATATGTGGTAGCACCAGGCAAAAATCCTGCCTGGTTGTAAATGGTCTTTATGGGTATTCTCACAAAGATGCTCATTATTCCTTCTCCAAAAGAATTTCTGCCATTTATTTTCTCAGGTTTACAGAGCCCTGCAGTATGGGCCCCGAACCTGCTGTCACGCTTTGGTGTGGGACAGTAAGTCTTCAAAACTGGCACCAATTCTTTGAAGAAGTGAATGGAAAACCCCCTAATCACAGCACTTGACAATATAACTGAATACTTTAATACCTAATAGGATTTTAATATGTCACCTGTCCGGACAAATATTACTGCTGATGTTTAAATGAGTGACTATTTATATGGTTTATCTAACATGCACGATTAAAATATTTGATACTGCTCACATACACAGATCTTCAGAAAGCCATCATCTGTAATACTTTCTCCTCTGCTGTACTAAAATATAATTTGTAACAATGAAGCTAAGCTTGAAAGCCTGAAGGATGAAACAGAAACGTTACACGTCAATTTGCTTTTAATTTAGCAATCACTTTAGAGCTAACAACACACAGGTGACTTTGTTACTGGTGTGGAATTGCATCTCTAACTTACTCCTGAAATTACCTGTATTCCCATAGTTGTCATACAAAGAACAAATTTGAACAGTTACACAGAAAGTGAATAAATTCTGTTTCTTGCAGGACTTGAGTTGCCTCTTTGAACTATACTTGGAGCCTCTTCAAAATGAAACCTTCCTTACACAAGATGAGGTGAGGGAATTACTGAAAGATGTTCTTTCCATTCTTTCATGAGTTCAGATGTTGGCTTTTGTTTTGTTTTTTTCACTGCTGAGAGCACTACAGAAAACAGTGAATACAAGAATAGGAGTTACGCCTGTATGTGTCAGTCTTTCTGGTTTATGCATCACTCATTTTAAAAATGGTAGTTGTACTTCTTCTTTAACTACCAAGGAATCTGTTTTTTCATAACGTTTTTTTTATAAAATGCATTTGAAAATTATTGATGAATACGTTTCTGGTCTTTGCACACCCTTTTCGTGAGTCTTATCTCCTTAGCAGAGTATTTTCTCAAGACCAAAGGTAGTTGTATGGAGTGCTGTATGTCATAGCCTGATGTTTTTCGACAGATGGAATCCTTGTTTGGCAGTCTGCCAGAAATGCTTGATTTTCAGAAGGTGTTTTTGGAGACCCTTGAAGATGGAATATCTTCTTCCTCAGATTTTAATACACTGGAGACACCATCTCAGTTCCGGGTAAATATTTGGTTATTTAATAACTTACAACTTGCCTGGAAATGTTTGTGGAAATCTGGCCTTAAAATTCTGTTTCATATGGTTACTTTTATGTTTGAAGCATTACTTTAGATTGCAGACACCTATCAACAGCAGAAGTGCTGTTTTCCATGATTTTTCCTCTTTTCTGTGGCAAAGGATGTAATACGTTATTGTTGCTATGCTGAATTCTGCCCTGCCTTGTGTCCCCTGCTATGCCCAGTTCACCTGCTGCAGACTGGGAGCTTTTTCTTTTAAATGCAGCATGGGCTTGTTATGAGGACTAACAGGGCCACAACTATGAAGTGTAGATGAGTGTAGATTGTGCCCTTGCTGTGCTGGCTTCCTCCCAGTGGCACCACAGTGACTTAACTGAGGAAGAAGGTTCCCCAGAGATGTTGGCACTGTCACAGAGCAAGGGGAGACTGCTGGCAGGTTTCCCTCCCCCTTGTTTTTTTGTGGAGCAAACACTGATTAAAAAAGATGGCGGGAGGGCTGCTCTCTTTCTCCTCCTCCACCTCTTCCTCCCTCACTACTTGCCTTTCTTATCTTTGCTGTGAGAAGCATTTTTCCAAAAAGATCTCCCTCGTGATTCAGTCCCTCCCACATCTTCCCATCCTCCTCTTCATCCAGAGAAAGCAGAGGTGCCCTGTAATTATCACCTGCCCAAAAGAAGGAAAACAGTTGGAATTCCAACGTTGTGTTTGTTTTACACTGTCCCTTCTGGTTTTGGCACTTTCATGCCCTGCTTCCAATTCCACGTGCTCACGTGTTTACCTAGCACGATGTACCTGTTACATATCTTCAGATTTTTTTCCTGTGCTCTCAAAGATCTAGAAAGACGATGTCTACAGTGGTGGTGTTTGCTTAGGGAGAACTGAGAAAATTGCAGGCTTTGCCTAAATAGGCTGAAGTCCACAGAAACAAGGAAGTATCATGGAACTACTACTTGTAATGTATTCATGTCATATAGATTTTAAATATATATACGCACACACACTTATATATACATACATACATATATCTATATATGTATGTATATATACGCACACACATACATACATATATGTGTATATATATATAATCTAGGATATATATATATAGCAAGACAAGCAGATAGTCACACCATTGAGTCTCGGTGTTTTATACCTGAATGTTTATTTAGGGTTCTGGCAATAAGGTAAATATTTTGATTGTGTTGATTTCAGAAATTGCTGTTTTCCCTGGGAGGATCGTTTCTGTATTACGCTGACCACTTTAAACTGTACAGTGGCTTTTGTGCCAATCACATCAAAGTTCAGAAAGTTCTTGAGAGAGGTAATTCATTGTCTTCATTACTACAGTTCATTTGCATGACTTTAAATGTCAGTGAACCACTGTAACAAACTCTGTTGATCTGCAGCGAATATCGGTACAAAGGAAGGACTAATAGGATATCTTTCAATGGAAACAGCTGAGATCTGCAGTTCTGCTAAAATATGGTACAGAACTGAAGGGACGAGATTTCTTTTGTGACAGCTAAGCAGTAGCCTGAATAGCAACAGAAACATCTGCCTGAAGTTTGTGTTATCTGCAGATTTAGTCCATACTCAAAAAAGTGGCAGCTATATTTGGTGTGTATATGCTTGCATCTTACATGATGGGTGTCAATCAAAGCTGCAATGAATGACAGAGTAAGTGAGGAATTACTTCCTCTATCACTTTTTAATTTGATGCAGAAGAGGCCTGCAGGGCAGATGAATAATATCACCTTTAGATGACTGCTCTCTTAGCCCTTCTGTACATCATTTAAAGTGGGAAACAATGAAATGAAATGAATAGTGTAGAGCATCTGTTGAAAACGGTGAGATTTTCGATGCTGGTTACAAGTTGCAGTTCTGTGCTTTCACACTACGACCTCCATGTTCAACTGACCAACTCGTTCTTTTATGTTTAGCCAAAACAGACAGTGCCTTTAAGGCCTTTCTGGATGCTCGCAATCCTACAAAGCAACACTCCTCTACGCTGGAGTCGTATCTCATAAAGCCTGTTCAGAGGGTGCTGAAATATCCTCTGCTTTTGAAAGAGCTGGTGTCTTTGACAGACAACGAGAGTGAGGAGCACTATCATTTGACAGGTAACTTCTTGGATTCCTTCTACAGGAATGAGTATCAGTTAAGTCTGATTTCCAGCCTTTTCTAAAGATGCAGGTAGCCGTTCTGTTACATAGCACAGAACTTGTCGAAACTTAGAGAGATTTCCCTCTCACTAAAAACAGTAAGCAGCTTTATTGTGCTTTTAGCAAAAAATCCCATGTGGTATGTCCAAGTCCCCTTGACAAATAGATGCAACCAGAATTTGTCACGACAAACAGGACTGGGGTCTTTCTCCTTAATTCTTGTGACAGGAGCTTGTTGTCATTGTGTTGTTCTTCCACTTGGGAAACGCTGCCCAAAGCTCCATCTTGTGGTTATTATTCAGTTCTTGAGATGCGTCAAAATTTTAACAGCACTGCAGAAGGAAGTTTTAGTTCTCTGAGGCCTGACTGTGATTCTTGCTTGCGTGGAAGAGTTTGTGTCAAAGCTTTGCAGTCTTCACATACAGAAAGACTTGTCTGCCTTAATATATATATTAGATTCTTTTTTTCTAGACTCAAATGCTTGGGACTTCACCCTGACAAATTTCAGTTCATGTCTGTCAGCACCTTAAGGATGAAAGTCCAGAAATGAATTTCATGGATCGATTTTCATTTTAACAAAATAGATTCAGGCCAAATACAGAGTCAGCAAAAAGTCATGAGACCATTACTGACTTCAAAGGGAGCCTCTAATACTATATTCTGCCATTGGATCCAGGTTGAGTGACCTGCTTGTAGGACAGGGGTGAATGCCAAACTGCTAAGAGACTGTACCATTAAGAGCTGGCAGAACTATGCTTATTAAGTGCCCTTAGCCAACTCCTTTGTGGATTAACAATAAAGTAATGCAATCTAGTGTCATTCTTTGTCTAGGAAACAAAATTTAAATAAAACCTGACTACCAGCATTTAATTTCATGGATAACAACCATAAATTTGCGCAGCCTCACACTATATTTATTTATCTATTTTGTGATGAGCCAAATTCAATTATTTTCCATTAAAACTCATTACATTCTTTATTCTTGTATGGGTGTTTATGACTCTGTATAACCTAGTGGCCTTATTTATACAAGATGCAGAACCTGTGTTTACTCTTATGCTGTTATGAACCCCAGATACATGAATATTCATCACTAGAACACTTACTGCTGTCTGTTCAGGCACTTAAAAGATCAGATAAGCATTTTTTCACTTTGATCAGGAAGCATACTTTCTGCAGCTGCTATGAGAAGCACTGATCTAAAGCTAGAATTCTGGTCAACAAACTTTGGGAATGCTGCATGATTTTGGCTGCCTCAGGTACAGTTTGATACCAAACGTCATGGTTAGAAAATACAATTGAATTACGTAGCTGTCCATGAATTTTTTTAAACCCTACAGAAGCACTGAAGGCGATGGAAAAAGTAGCAAGTCACATCAATGAGATGCAGAAGATATATGAAGATTATGGTACTGTATTTGATCAACTGGTTGCAGATCAAAGCGGAACAGAGAAGGAGGTAAGAGAAAGAGCAACATATTTTATTCACTCCTGAAGCATTATCCTTCTAGCTGCTGAGAGTCTTTATCTCTTCCTGAAGTAATTTTGGGAGCTTGTTTGTGCTGTGTGTCCTTCATTCTCTTTAAATATTTTGACTTCCATTTTGTATCTGCCTGTGAAGTTTCTTCTTGTCAGTAGGTTACAGTAAAAATTTTCAGACAGTCTTCTGGACTGACAAGAATTGCAAGACTTAGTTCTCAGTAGGAAAAAATAAAGACATCTTCTCAATTGCTGCAGAGATTATCCGTGCCCAAAAGGCATTCAGATTTTATGCTTCAGAGTTCTTAAAGTTCTTAAGATTTTTTTTCACCCATATAAATGAAAGTGGCAATTCTAGGGATTTCACATTAAATTGTTAATCTCTACAGTTCTAGTGCTGAGGCATCCATGGGTATTTGAGAGAGCAAAAGCCAGTAGCTGAATGAACTGTGTGCACACTTCTCACAGAACAGGGGCAGGAAGGTCTCCACTTAGGCATTTACATCAAGCCAATTAGTAAAGGTGGAGACTGGATATGAAGATGCCAGCTCAGTTGTTTTATTTCCTCACAATTAAAGCCAGATCACCTCCTCTGGCAATCTAGTTTCTCATCATTTACAGGAAACAAACTTGACAGCCTGAGATATTCTTCAGTTTGACATTGTAGTGCACTGAAGAAAGAAGAGCCCTGGAGAGCAAGACCTGCATTAATTCTGCCATTGGCAGCATCATTAATACTAATTACTCTATAAAGACTAATAAATCAGCCAGTTCACAACTGACTATATGTAAATGACAGATCATTAGGTAAACTTAATATTCTTATCAGCTATTAATAGTTAAGAACTTCCACCCAGCTTCCATAACTTAAGTGCTATTACTTCTATGGTTATTATCTATTTTACAAAGACTGCTCTGTAATGCCTCTTATTTTATTCTGTTGGCCTACAACATCAGAAGCAGATGGTGGTGGTATAGCAGTAGAGCTTGACCCTTCCCACCAATACACAGTTACGTTTTGTTGCCGTGCAGCAGATGGCAGTGGAGGGGCACTCCCATCCAACACAAAAGTGTGTATGAAGCAAAGCTGTGTCACTGAATTCCTCCATGCAGAAAACACTGCACCCACTGACACTCATCAGTGCTTGCTAAACATTTATAGGGACAGACAGTGGGTGTGAGCACAGTGAGGAGGTGGGTGGTGACACCACATAGCAGTGGTGACCGTGACGTGAAAGACATATTGCAGACAACCATGCACAGCTGTCATGCCACAAAATGAAGAGCATGTTAATCAGGTCATCCATGTGAGGCAGCCGACTATGTTGAAGAATAAGTTTTTGGTAGCTGAGAATTTGCTCTATCAAATTGTGTTATTGTGCACTTTGTATTTGTCGTAGATTCCATGGAAATAAATAGGAGGTATTACTTTCAGAGCAACCTAGGGGAACTACTCACGCTTTTCTGCCTTAATGCAGATCTCCCTGTCTTGCTCACTGTGTACATTCAGTACATACAGAAATCATATCCTTAATGCTATCAATGTGTATTCATTTTAATATCTACTTTCACCTGTGGATCACAGCACTGATATATATTGCTTATATTTTTATCTGTTGTTAATTATTGTTTAATTTGATCCAGGTAACTGAGCTTTCCATGGGAGAACTTCTGATGCACTCTACAGTTTCCTGGCTAAATCCTTTCCCATCATTGGGCAAAGCAAGAAAAGACCTTGAACTTACAGTGTTTGGTAAGTGTCTTCCTTTCACAACTCTGCTCTTTCAGATTCACATATGAAGAAATTAAATTTTCCCACAAGATTAAAGCCACAATCTCCTTTTCCTGTGACCATGGCTTATCTAGGCTAGGCTTGCATCTGAGAGCATATGCATTGCTGTTTATTTCCTAATATCATAAGTGAAAATTTTCCACTTAATTTGTTTGCTGCTTCTGTTTGTTCTGTGAGCCAACCTCATCTGCTCTGTATGTGAAATATGGAAATCGATGATTTTCAAGTGTCAACGTTCTCTAGAATAATATGATAAATAAGTCTTTCAAATAAGGTTGGTAGGAAAATGGTGATTTATTCCACTCCTGGGAATGCAGGCTAACATCCGTTTTACAACTGTTGCATCAAAATGTGTTGTTTGGCAGTCCTCATCCAGGTTAATTACACCTGAAATCTGTAAGTGGGAATCAGAGCCTAGAAACAAAAGTTTTATAGAATAGTATACATACTATTAATCATTTACTACCTAAGTAATCAGAGAACAGCTTTAAGTTCATGAGGGACAAGTTTTCCTAAGTTTCCAAGTTTCTCTAAGCAAGAACTTTCTTACCAGCACTTCCTCTAGCTGGGGAAGAGAGTGCTTCTAAACAGAAGAGCAAGTGTGAACTACTTCCACATGTTCACTTAAATGAACTTCTCAGTGATCCCCACATGCCAGTCTCTTGAGCCCAGGAACTAGAGTTCCCAGCAGGATGTGTATAAACAACTGAAATGACTCTGGCCTGATACCTAGCTTAGACTGCTCATCTGTCGCTTGGGAAACCTGGTTTTATTCCCACTTCAGAGTCTACTGCAGCTTGAAAAGTGCACTTAATATGCAGACTGAAGGAAACTATACCCAGCTCTAGAGTAAATGCTGTGCTCACTGTGGATGAATCCCAGCTCCATGTAGGCACGACAGCCTCCTGCATATCATTGACCCCTCTCTCTTCCATGGGAAGGAAATGTGGATGAGTGAATAAGGATAGAGCTGTACTGCCCTCATGCAATCTGGGATCCAGGACTGCTCTGCAGAGCTGTCCTCCCATAGTCCAGATGCACCTTCAATGTCCCTGGTTTTCTGTTCTCTCCCTATTGATTAGAGACAACATGTCCCTGCCTCATTGGAGGCTGTTAGGTACCATTAGTAAGCCACTCCAATAAGATGCTGTGGAAGACAGAGAATTCCTTCAGATGGAGAAGTAGGAATAGAGATGAATATTTGCTTCCAAACAAACAAAAGCTGGCCTGCAGGAAGACTTCTTATCCTTTTTCACACTCCTCTAGAAGTATTGGCATTTCACTCCATTTGAAGGCATCCATCCAAAAGAAAACCTGAACCTCTATGTCTGAACTACATCGACTTTGTTTCTGTGGAGACTGGCAGGAGCCAGGCTGATAGTAGTTTCATAATGCAGGTGCAGAATGGCTTCATCCTAAATGTTCATCAAAAAATCTGAGAAAAAAAACGTTACTATTGCATGAACAAATGTGTGGGATGAAAAACTCATCACTTTAATAAAGGGCAGATGCTTTTCGATCAGTTTGCTTATCCCATCTTATGACTCTTAACATTCAGTGTAATATTTTCATTGAATATTGTAACTGCAGTTAAAAGTCTTTTCTTTCTTTTTTTTTAGTTTTTAAGAGGGCTGTGATACTGGTGTATAAAGAGAACTACAAACTGAAGAAGAAAATGGTAAGTGTGGTGCGAGTTGTGGTGGGTGTTTATGTGCAGGATCCTGCTGCAGTGTAGGATGGATCATAATGATACTGAAGGGGGAACGGCTGTGCTAAAATGCCACCTTCTCTCACGGGGTGGAAATCTTAGCTAGCACAGACAAAACAAGTGCTCAGTATTTATGTATGCTGTGGGTTTTTTTTTTGTTTGTTTTTTGTTTTTTGTTTTTTAATACTGTTTATTAAGCATCAGCATCTTCTCTGTGTGAGCAATGCATTCATTCTGTCAGGGATAAAACACCACCATACAGGAACCACTTTCTTCCAGATCGCTTTTATGACAGCATACCTTAACACTGTGAGGGTTGAAGACCTCTGTTTATTGACCCTTGATCACTTTGAAAGGAAATGGAGCATTATAAATATAATTTTCTCTGATCTGACTTACAAAACTGGAATACTAAAGCAGCAAGCTCTATATCCTGAGTTATCAGTGGCAACGTACTGCAACACGCAAATCTTAAGAGATGAAAGAACTTTAAGAGTAGTAGCAGCAGCAGTGGACATGGTTAACGTTTCCTGCTAATGTACAGTTTCTGGACTGTTTCTACATGGAAAGTTTGTTCCCTAGTAGCGCTTTTTATCCATAAAAAACGAGTGCTTTTAAAAGCTGAAGCAACTACAAATTCCAAGGCTGTGTCTTATCACCATTTCAGCTACATTTACAAGCACACATTAGGGTGCTGAAGGAAAAATTCTAATGAACTGCGGTTTCTCTTTAGTGATGGGTCTAAAATTAAAACAAAAAAATAAACAACAACACTTTTTAGAAGTATCTTCTTGTTTTTGTTTTTGCAGCCCACTAATGTTCGTGCTGCCCATAATTATGGTGACTTGGATCCATTTAAGTTCCGTTGGCTGATTCCTTTATCTGCTCTTCAGGTTCGGCTTGGGAACACAGCAGGTAATTAATTCCCTTGTACTGAATATTCTGAAATGAACAGTTTTCTGGGATTCTGCAGTACTGCTTCTTCTGTATGTCATTTTTGAACTGCTGGAAACAGGCAGGGATAGAAAAAGTAGTGTCTATTGTTGTATCTGACCTCAGAGGACGCAGACTGATTCATAAACAGACTTACTCAATTTCATATGCTGGCTTCATCCCTCTTCTTCCCTGAGTTCAGGAAGATGTAGGGTGATACAAATATACATTTGTATTGACAGAATGGAAATTCCCAATGAAAAGGTACCATGAAGAGGATGGGGATTTACCTTGACTGACATCCTGGTGATGCCCTTACACTTTTCTGTGTGCCGAGTCTTGTGATTTTCCATATGTGGGAAGCTGACTGTGTAATTGGGGTAGTAGAGGACTGTGGTTTTGTTTTCTCTGAGTTCATCTTTATGATCCTATCCAGTTCTGAACCTTGTGTAAAGTGTCACAAGGTGTCTCAGAGGAAATGCTCTGCGTGGATGGGAGAAGGCCTTCTAAGGCTGGAAAGCAGCAGGAAGTAGAACAAGGGAAAGCAACTCTCTAAGACGAGTTAAGAGTTTTCAAAAGTAGCTCTGCAAGGCTGCTAAAACTTGAGAAGAAACTTCCTTTTAGGTTCTATCTCAGATAGGATCCAACCAAACCTATGTTAACACTGCTTTTAGGAGAAGAGCTCTACATGGGTCTTTCTAATGCTGAAGGTTTTTTCAAGCATGTACAAAAATAACACTTTCTTCTATGCACAGGAGCAGAGAACAGCTGCATCTGGGAACTGATTCACACAAAGTCAGAACTGGAAGGCAGGCCAGAAACCATTTTCCAGTTATGCAGCAGGTAAGCTTTACATGGAAGCTGGACAAATTACATTAATGACATTTAAAAAAGACCCCTCCAAACCGTGACCTTTCTATCAGCACTTCTAAAGCTGTTCTCAGTCTTTAAATCCAGGCACTATGCCAGCATTTAAGTAAGTGTACGAGATACAACAGTTTGAAACTACACTGAACTTGATGCAGTGATCCAATGTCAGACGTCCGCACAGGTGTTTAACTTCCAGTACAATAGGGGCAGATAATTTTACCAGACTTTCGGTTGGTTAGCAGAAATTGCCTAACCCTAATTCAATAACACCACTCAAACGGTGATCCTTTGGTACCTGAAGTTTCCTTTGGGCTGTTTTTCTAAAGGAAGTAACAGATCTCAAGACACAAAAGTGTGTAAAATGCCTAACAGAGAACGATGTTAAACTACTACAGAGGAAAGCAATTGAAAGAAACCACTGCGCTAAAGCACATCAGCAGAAAGTGGGAGGTGGAATTTGATTTCAGCTGTCTCTCTTTAGATGTGAGAATGAGATTATCTGCTCTCTTAAACCTGCAGCGACTGCGAGAACAAGACAAACATTGTGAAGGTGATCCGTTCCATCTTGCGGGAGAATTTCAGACGTCACATAAAATGTGAGCTACCTCTGGAGAAAACCTGTAAAGATCGCCTCATCCCACTCAAGAACCGCGTGCCCGCAACAGCTAAACTGGGTAAGAAACAGGTGAAAACAAGTGAAAAATGGAGGCTGGAATCCAGAGCTGGCAGATGATTTACAGTTGTAGAAGTGGTGTCACGTGCCAGGTCCACAGATTCTATTTCTTTTTCAGGCTGAGCAGTTGTGGTAGAGTTTTTCCACAACTCTGTGTATGACAAGGGTTAGAGGAGATAAGCAAGCTTGCCATCTCCCACTGTATTCTAATGGTTGATTTGTCATTAGCCATCTTAAGGGAAGACTTACTAAGGCCCAATTTTGTTGATTAGAAGCAGACCCCCTCTGGCATGCAGAATACTGTGTTCTTTCCTCTGGGTTATCTCTAGTGTGTTACATTTAAAGCTAAAACAAATAACAAAAGATAGGGTTCTTCTTTCTATGTTCTTAAGCTGCATCCCAGCACATATCCTAATTAAATAAGTACAGGTTTCACACTTCTTATCTACTAGTTGTCTACTATTATTTCTTGTTATCTGTGTGTTCAGTTGATTAAAATCCCCATTACATGGCCAGAACAGGGACAGAGTTCAACTCCTGCCTTCAACTTGGCCCTCTAGTGCTTGAAGCATATATGCTAGCACATGTATATGTGCACATTCCTACCATGGGGAGGTAGGTAAGAGTGAAAAATCTGATGCTTAATTACACTGTGACCTTGAATGAGACTGTACACTGTGACTGCAAGTGGGCTGTTGAGACAGAGAATAACCAGATGTTTGGAAGAGAAGATAAAACTGCCTTCTTGTTCTGCACAGCTTCCACGAGATCCTTGAAGGTACTGAAGAATTCGCCCAGCAGTGAGTGGAATGGTGACCAGGGGAAAGGCACCTTCCAGGACTCCGATGAGTGCAGCCTGAGCAGCAGCACCCAGAGCAGCAGCTGCAACACCACTGAGAGCATACAGGAGCCTAAAACTTCATCTCCTGATCAGCACGTACAGAGCTGTGCCTCCGACTTTTCCAGTGCTCTTGTCAAAGAGTCTGATATTCTCAGTGATGATGATGATGATGATTATCAGAGCCTAAAGAAGGGCAGCCCTACTAAAGACATTGAAATCCAGTTCCAACGGCTGAAGATTTCGGAGGAACCCAGTACTGACTCTGAACAAGATCAAGCTGCAGAAAAGGAGGAAGGAGATGGTTTCAAGATGGGAGAACATCCAAAGCTGGTACGTGGTCATTTCTGCCCAGTGAAGCGAAAAGTGAACAGCACAAAGCAGCGTAGCAGGGGAACTCTAATGGCAATGCAGGAACATCATCAGTCCCTTGACAGCCACTCTGATGCTGCAAACTTGGACCTGAACTCTATTTTGGAGAGGGAATTTAGTGTCCAGAGTTTAACATCTGTAGTTAATGAGGACTGTTTTTATGAAGCTGTGGAGAGGCATGGGAAATCCTAGCTTTCTGAGCACTCCATTTAAAATGTTCATCTGAAGTCCACATAAAATTCAACAAACTTATTTTGCTTTAAAATCAGTAAATTCATGGAAGCCACAGCAAAACTACTATCTGATTTTCTGCAGTAGTACATTTTTTCCACAAATACAACTGTAAAGGATTCTTAAGTTATTTTAATTTATTGTGGATCAAAAATAGATTAAGTTTGCCAAGGTCTGTAAATTAGTTCATCCCTTTCAAACAGTTACTGAGATTATGTAGTGTTCCTGGGGAGGGGAAGGATGGCCTTGTTAGTACTTTTAAGTTAAGTTATGTGGAAAAGGTACCAGTGAGTGGCAGGAGGAAGTGCAGTGGGAAGTAGTATAGGATAACAAAATGAATTTTTCAATACCATGGGCATTCTAATTTCTTCGGTTTTCATTTTTGCTTTATTTAAAGCAGAATTAAGTTATTTCAATGTGTTTTAGTGCACAACAGCGCAGGAATTCCATTTTTGTATGTTTCAAGATACTGTTTATATATATATATATGTGTAAATACAAAATCAAAGCTCAGCCTGTAACCTTTTATTTGACTGTATTTTTTATTTTCTCTACCAGCTTGTACAGTAAAAGATAAATAAGTATTGTACTCAGCCATATTTTCTACTTTTTATCACGCTGCTTTTCTCTTAAACTCCCAAGTTCTTTGCTTTTGTATATATGAGAAAGAGCATTAGCAGACCTTGAGGCAATCTGTGCACAATCCTCCCATAAGCCAGTCACTTGAGTATATTTATACAAGGCTTTTGTTTTTTAAATTACTCTGCACAGAGGATTTTCCCAGATAAAAAGAACATAAAATCCCAGACAACAACTTACATGCTGCAAGCATGAGAAGCGTTTTTTATGTTGCAATAATGCACTCACATTCAAACAAAATATACTATTTCAAAATAATTCCAACTTAATTACGTATCTCACAGCATACCTTGTTCTGGGCGTGTGGTCTGTCCCCTGAAGTGAGAAGAATCGCTAGGCACGTTGTAAGTGGACTGTCCTACAACTTTTGTCTACAGCTGAACAGAACAAATGAAATAGGAAAGCCCCCTTTGCCACTTTGTCAAAAGTTCCATACCTGAACAGATGTGAGAATACATAAATCAACAGCTCTAGATCAACACGTTAAATCCCAATTCAGTCTGCTGCAATTACAGCTGATTCTCCTCTTCAGTTTGTTCTAGCTGGTCAGTACTTTCAGGGGAACGCCTCCTCTTCTTCTGCCTCAGCTCTTCTCTGTAATTGTATGCAAAAAGGCTCGGGTCTTCATCACACATCTTCCTGTATGAATTGCACAGACTTCTAAAGTGAGACATAGTGAGCTGAAAAGGACGCAGAGTCGGATCGATATCTGCTGCCATCATCAACTGTTCTGTTTTTTTCAAACGTTCACTTTCAGGAAACAAGATCCTAAAGGCAGGGCAAAGAGAAGACAGACAAGTGCAAGCAATTCAGTTTCCATGAAGAGACACAAAGTTGATAAGCATGGCTCAATTTTCCAGTTATCTTCTTTTGTCATACATACATCGAACTTTAAAACGCTGCACAGTTTGCCTTTGACAAGCTAGGCAAAAAGCTTTGTGTAACTAACTGAAAGTTGGCTCTTGGTGGACAGAAAGAACACAAAGCTAAAAAGAGATCTAAAGGACAAGAGAATCACTGGGAACAACCTGGCTTAAGGCACAGTGTGCCTCAAGGCCTTGATTAATGACATCTCCATTATTTTCAGACATTATTCAAACCGAAAATGTTTCATCACCTTTCCTACATAGACTATGAAAGGTGATATACACGAGCAGTAACTCAAATTACCCTATTTTTCTTCCTGGATTTAATAGTTTAATCTTACATGCCACATCTCTCTCAGGTCCCAGAAGTTAAACACAAATGTATGCTCAGTCTATTACCTTGTTTTTATACAGTATCTTGTAGTAGCCACATTTTGCCCCACAGGTTGCTCCTTCTTTTTCAGATCAGCTAAAGAATAAGAGGATTGTGTTTCTTAGCTGTGTGCTAGGGCTAAAGTATGATAATCTGTTACGGAATATGTGATGTTCAGATTCGCCCTCCTTGCCACAAAAGAATGTACAGCAGTTGTTATTAGCTGTTTCACATTCTGCAGTAGTTGATTATTTTAACAAAAAACTTGGGCAAAAATATTCCACATAACATATACATGCTGATTGCATGCGCCTCCTGATTACACTGTCAACTGAAGCCACTCATTCATGAAGACTGTAAATCAAATACAAACCCAGCTAGTTTGGACACCTCGTTTTCTCACCATTTTCAAATGCATACTGAAACTTGAAGGCAGGCAAATTAGCATGCAGTTTTGAATTCCAGACATCAGTACCATTCGCTGCCTCAAAAGCAAACAAACAGAACGCTTCTCCATCTAGAAATTGAAGGCAAAATTCTGTGTTCACCTTCAAAATAGCATAATTTTGAAGCCTTGTAGTTTAGCAAGATGGCAGCCATCCTAAACTGCTTCAAAACCATGCCCAGCAAAATTGCCACCCTGAACTACAGCCCTATGCCTCCAGTTCCCTAACAGCAGCTCTGTTACATATTTCTACAATGCCTCACTGGGCTTCTCCCATACCAAGTCAGACGTATTTATGCTCAAGTTTTAACAGGATTCCTGGAGAACAGACTGAAGTCTTCCTGCACTCAGCTAGAGAACCTAGTAAATTCACTCAGTGAGACACAGGGTGTTTTCAAACAGGCAATAAAACTCCATACAAGGGCAAGCACAGAAGTAAGAATTTGACCTTTTGACACTATCCCTCCAAATAAGTAAAATTTCCCAGATAGAATTTTCTCTTTATGAATTACAATCATAAGTTCAGAATTCTGAGACTCTCATCTTCTTTTAACTCAACCAACAAATGCTACTGATTTTCAGTTGCTTTTGTTGTTGATGCTGTTATTATTTTGTTCATTATCAGAGAGACACAAATTGGAAAGATCACCAGTTTATCCCAGTAATTTTAGCAGCTTCAATTAGTCTAACAAAAATGCACAGTAATTATTATACAGTGAAAACAGAGGCATTCAGCTCATAATTTTGTCTCCGTTCTGAAATTGAAAGATCTGATGAACTATGAATGGCATATTTAAATGGAGCAAATAAAAACAAACAGAGGATTTTTCCTTCAAGTTCCTTACTCAACTCCACGGCAGCAGTATTTTCTTCTAAACTGAAAAACACTTTGAACCACTTTTTCTACTAGCTCAAACGGCTGCTGTATCTTCGGTTCCACCAATGGAGTGAAATGTACAACTGCCACATCCACCTGCAAGGAAAAACAAAACATCAGTGTATCCGGGCAGATGCGTTCCTCTGAGACACAATACTTCTTTACAGTTCATGCGTCAAGAAACAGGCAGCACACAGGAAGACACTGTGACAGGTAACAGCTGTGTGATAACCAGTGTCACGGCACTTGATTTGACTTAACTTTCAAAGCCCTGTAGAATTTTAGCCTTCCTTGGTTATCTACATATTTCTAATTAGTTCACACGCCATTAGTACTTAGTACTTTTTTCCCCATGGCACTTCCTCCACCCAGCACAACGTCCATGTCATCTGTAAAGTAATTATTACTTCTTTCTTCAGATCCTTCCGGAGGACAATTCTGACATGATACACAAATTAGACAATATTTGACATACAGGCTGAAGGGCAGCTGGAGAAAATTGGTATTATAATTAGAAATCAAAGCCATTCCCTATATATTTTCTGTTGCTCTAGGGCTCTGACAAAATGAGAGCCAAGGACTTACTTTTCAGTATATTAAGATCTTAAAGCTCGGATCTATTCAAAGGGATAGCAGATCAAAATAAGTCTGCATTCAATTTAAGTGATGACTGAACTCTGTATTCAGAGTCAATTTACACTGTGCACCATCACCGTTTATCCAAAATTACATTTGAATGTTTCCACACAGATCTCTTTAACAGTTTTTCTTTTCTTCTATAGTTCCTCATTCAGCTTGGTTCACAGACCGGCCACTTCCCTTGTGTCTGAAAACAGACTGAAACAACATCCTGCCTTCAGTATACACAGATGTACATATAAAAAACACAATATGTCATGCAGTTACAGTGACATTGCATCACATAAAAACACCCTGAAAAAGACTTAGTTTTTCTTTTTGCTTTTCCACTCTTTCTGTGAGCTGGACTTTTTTTTTTATAAGATAGAAAAACTGCTTTCATGACTAAAATATAAAAATGGTTAAAAAAAATGTCACAAGAGTGTATTTAGAAGTGAGATGACAAATAAAAACCTGGCATATAGAATCTGTGGAGAAATGCATGCTTCTCTGAAGTAGTTTTTGAATTTCTCATTGCTTCTACCAGTGCACACCTCTACCTGTGAGGAGGAGCACGAGCACACAACGAAAACTTGTGTTCACAAAGAACATCAGAACACTTCGGCTTTTTGAACAGGGTAAATACATCCTTTGCGTGACCAACCACCTCCTTGCACAGAAATATTTACACACATGTCTGCTTATCTACATTTTTGTCAAGAAATATAACAATACATTTCAATCCCTGACATTCTGCAATTCTGTGATTTGCCCCACAAAACTAGGGACAAGAAAACCAATGGAGACAGTTTGGGACCTCCTCCTCCCCTTAATTTTGCAGAATCCATTGTCAGTGAGGTATGATGATGCCTCTGCTTTTGAGAGGAAGGAGCTCCATCTCTGATAACAGAATTCTAAAGGACAAGAAAAAACAACACAGTGTAAACTTCTAAGAGGAAAAAAAATACAGCTCAACTTGCAGTATTGAGGCTGGTAGGCAATAATTGCTGCTTCTGAAAGAAAACAGCCCTCCTCAGCATTTGTTCCATTACAGACACTGTTTTCTTTGGAGCCCAGGAAAGCTGCCTGGTTACTATAGCGACAGATACAGGGAAAGCTTTTCACTTGTAATTGGCCACTCCTTTAGAATCATCCAAGCTATGTTTCACTAACCTTTTTAATATGCATAAAACAGAGAGAATTATGAAAACCAATACGGAGGACACAACAGCACTCAGAACGCGCAAGATAACCTGAAGATAATTTTACTTTTAGTACTTTTGTTGCTTCCCTGCCAATATTTTCAGAATAATATTCAATTCCAATAAATTAATCAATATGAAAATTATCCTACCAATATATTCTGAACTGTCAATAGAAAAACTATTATTCTCCCCTTACTGTTTTAGAGTATGAGTAGAAAGAAGGTTTATGTTCTAGTGAGGCAGGAGGAACACGTGACAAAGTACAGTATAATTCAGTCTGTTGTCAATGCACTAAATCAGAATGAGTCTAAATGAGACAATTTTTTACTAACTGTTAGCAATAGGGGTCTCACGATGGGCAATACATGTATCTTGCAACAAGCCTGTATTAAAAGCAAACCCACGTATCTTTTCCCAAGCTGTAATTCTCTTCTACAGAGAGCTGAAACTTAAGCAGAACATATTAGACTTCATTAAAGCGGACTGCCTGAGACCCTAATAAGATGATAGTTCTAAAGCAGCACCTCCATCAACCAAGCGTTCAGCACCAGCACTGTGTCTGTATGCTCCAGACAAGCGTTCAGTCTCACACAAGGTACGCTGCTCACAGCTCCTTTTTCTGCTGTGAGGGTTTCACTTTGCTCCCCCCTCCAGCAGAAGATAACTGTGGCACTGAACTGAAAACAATAATATACAACTTCTTATTACCGTGTACTGGAAAAGATGAAAGTTTCCTTCCCAAGGACAGTTAGCAGTTCTCAGTTCTTTAACAAACATCTCCTCACAACAAGGAGCACTGCTCCAGGATGAAGAGGCACTGTATTATTCATAATTTCTCACGCAGAAGTTCAGGTTTCTGACTACCTTACTAACCACTTATTTTCTGATCACAAGCCACCCAAATAAGGCTCTTTAAAGCACCACAGTGAACTTGCCTACAAAACCTCATTTCAGGTTAATAAATTCAGAGATTGTTACTGCACGTGTGATGTGAGCAGTGTTCTTCCCCTCATCTGTCATGTCCTAGGCATTAAAGCTTCATTTTAATTCACTATTTTATCATCCAATCAGTAGCATTATAAAAGTCCCTTTGCAATTTTTCAGAATTAAACCTCATCTTTACTATTGTCATGATTTTCGTGAAGTTTTACATCTTCACATTTTTCCAGACTCTTTAGGTTATGCAGCACAAGCATTTGCTTAGATTTGCTGTACAATTCCACTGACCATTTATTTCTATCTATCTGCTTGTACCTAATCTTTCAGCCCACTATTTATCCCCGTAGAGACCTTTCCTCTTTACTCTATGACAACCTAATTCTTTGAAGAGCATTCTGAGGGCATCACAAACGCCTTCCAAAAGCCTAAGGAAACCACACTGTGGTCCAGATATTCTCTGCTCCAAAGCTCATATCAGTTTGCTCAGTATTGTAGAAAGCTCTTGACAAGCAGAAAAATCCTTGAGAACAACGGAATGTGTTGTGCCAGAGTTCACACCTACTGCAGCTACTGAATCATCACACTTGTGCCTATCTAGCAACAGAGAAACTTCTCTTAGATGTGACAACTGACCAGCTATTAAATGTCACAGTGTCTAAAGGGACAAACCTGAGGACGTAAAACGTTCTTCACTGGCAAATGAAAATAAAACAATTCTATTCCCCCAAATCTTTTGAAACACAGACTTGGACATGGGAAACCAGAACTCAAAACCAGAACCTATGGCTATGCCACTGCTACAGTCAGAAAGATTTTTCTCTTGGCTTTGTGATTTCTCACCCTGGTTTGTTGAGGCAATAGGTTGCAATTACCATGTAAGCTTTAGAGCAGCTTTATTCCTCATTATTTTATATATAATGGAAAGGTAACAGGGTAAAGGATGACCAACTGAAAGCTAAAGTTACCAAGGACAGGTAAGCAAAACCTGTAGCTGAAGAGAAACATGCTGCTGCTCCAATTATATTAAAACACACTGCTTAGTTCTTTCCTAGGAAGTTTAAACACATAATAAGATTATACGTGATTAAAAAATGAAACAAAAACACCAAGAGGAAAACAAACAAACAAACAAAAAAACACACTCTACAGAACTCAGATCAACTTATATGAATCATATCCAGCCCCAAATTCATAAGTCTATAGAGTTTCTGGATTCTTATGATTTGACTCCTCCCTTTTAATCGCTGTAGGCAGCTTTAATCGTAGCACTTGGATACTGTCATGCGTTTAGCACTAACAGCCTCCATTATTTTTCTCTATAATCTCTTTGCTTTCCCTTTCTAAGTGTTGGTCAAACAAAACTCATTAAACAAAGTAGTCCTTTATTCTCTGGTAGATGGAACTAAGAGAGGGAACAAACAACAGCACTGCACTTGCTGCAGAGAAGAGAAACAACAACAGCCCACGAAACTTTGTTAATGCACGCCAATGCAGTTTTATATGAGAAGGGACAGTTCCATTCAAGAGAAACCCTATATTTCCAGGACATCGACAGTGAAGAAAACACCTCAGACCTCACATCCAGCAGTAAGTGTTACACAAACAGGAATGTACAATGACTATCTTCTATTGCACTTACAATGCTTATACTTGATTTTATCATGCCTTTAATTCAGTTCACCCCATTAATTATAAAAGTATGACTACCACTCGCAGTGTTTTGGCTTAATGTGCACGTGCTAGAGCTGAAATTTTAAAAAGAAAACAATAAAAAAACTAACTCGAGGTCCTAATGAGCTCTTCCAGAAGCTTTTGAATGACTTTTGAGCTATCAGGAACATGTCAGTTCCTTCTGCAAAAGGACAATAAGCCATCTTTCCCATGAGCCTGGCACAGAAAATGATATGTATTTGCTGAAAGCAGTTCTTCACACTCTGAACTAACTGACAGCATCTGGAAATAGGCAAGACTTGGAAACAAGGTTTCAAAATAGATCAGCTGCTATCACATTCACCTTATCTATAATCATTTTTGTACGTACATACATTTATGCTGGACAAATTAGCACACACTTGAACAGTTACCTGAATTGAGTATAGTATATAAATTCTAGTTTATTACTAATCCTGCACTACAGAACTAGAGAATTACTTGATATGTAATGCCACTAACATCACACTGATCAAAAGCTTGCTGTCCTAAGTACAAAAATACGAAATAAGTGTACAATGCTACAGTTATCTCGTGCTCCAATCACTTCAACTGTATCCTCTATTATTATGGCTTTTCAAAAACATTTATTGCTACAGACCAATTCCAATATTATTGCTCCTACTTAGACAGGTTGTCTGAGGAAGTGGGAGGACTGCCCTTTCTTTACCACACTGATAAAAAAAACCTAGAACTGCCTATTTTCCAGCCCTGCTCTAAATGCAGGATGCCTTTTATAATCCTCATGATGGGTTTCAAACTGTTCTTCTGTCTCTGCTCTCTCAATGGTCCCGCTGATGCAATGGTAACAATTCCATTTTCACAGGTGTTTCTTACCAACTAAATGTTCTAATTTACTAAATGAAATTTGGCCTTCAAAGCGAAAACAGCATTTTTGCTTTTTAACACATTTTAAAAAGTGCCACTGTGAGGCAAATTTGCAGATTATTTTAGATAGGTTTCTGACTTAAAAAAAAAAGCTCTTACACAACTAAGTAGTACCACAAGTATTAAAAATAGCATTTTGTAGACAAAAGCATGCTGTATTCACTCCTATGGCAGATTTGCTAAAACTACTGGTCAACGCTGAGGACTGAGAATCTCTAAGTGAAAGTAAAGTAGTTATTCTGATATGTTATATATGTGACTTAATTATGAAAATACTGCAAAAATTAAGTGCCATCTCACTCACCTTCAAAAAAATAGATTTGCTAACATTATTAAAGAACACCAGTGCTTAACAAGCAGAAAGAAGGGTTACTTGGAACTGTAAGTAACAGATAATATCATCAGCATCATCAGTGCTCTTTGCTAAAGAATAGTCAACAGGAGCTACAACTACAGTCATCAACACACTTAGGGAAGGTGTGTGGAGAGTACATTATATCTTTCACCACAATATTCTTCCACAACGGCTGATAATCTGCAAGTTTCTAACATTCCACTTACAATGTGTAGTTGCCCAGTAAGCCTGAATCTGCATACTACATCTGAACCCCACTCTGGTACCAAACTACATTTTGTTTGGTGGCTTGCAATCGCACACGACAGAGCAGCTCCCCCTCACAGGCAATGCTAAAACACTGTCCGTTTGTTATCACTGACGAGCAAGTGCCCAGCATAAAGCTGCTCAGCTGCTCTCATCCGCTTGCAGGGTCACATTCAGTTACTCATTCACATCGCTCTGATTTTAAATGCAAGGTTTTTTTGTTTGCTGATTTCTTTTTCTTTCTCGCTGCACTTCTCCCCCTCCTCTCTATCCCACAGCCAGCTACAGCCTTGGCTACGAAGCTGCCAACCAGTTGCACGCATTTACAAGAGAGAAGCAGGCAGACAAAAGGGGACAGCAGATAAACATGGCATCAGCTGGTCTGCAGTTCTTTGCCTTTATGCTGGCTTTGTTTGGCGTTTTTGGAGACATCGCAGCTACCTTGCTACCGAACTGGAAGGTAAATGCAGATGTTGGTTCCAACATCATAACAGCTATAACACAGATGCAAGGACTGTGGATGGACTGCACGTGGTACAGTACCGGGATGTTCAGCTGTACCCTGAAATACTCCGTTCTGTCTCTCCCTGTCTACATCCAGACTGCACGAACCACCATGGTACTGTCTTGCATCCTATCAGCTTTTGGGATCTGCATCACTACAGTTGGAATGAAATGCACAAAGTTGGGAGGGGACACCGACAGCAAAAGTCACACCTGTTTTGCTGGAGGAGTCTGCTTCATTCTCGCAGGAATTTTTGGATTAGTACCAACATCTTGGTACACGAGAGAAATCATTTCCAATTTTCTGGACCAGACCATCCCGGAGAGCAGTAAACACGAACCGGGAGGAGCGGTTTATATAGGATTCATTTCAGCAGGGTTTCTGCTTGTTGCAGGTGTGATTTTCTGCACTTCCTGCTTTGAAAAGCAGCAAGGAGCATGGATTTATCCTCCAGAGCAGCAGCATCTCCCATCCACAATGCAGGAGGGCAATGCAGGTTACAACCTGAAGGATTACGTGTAAATACAGTTGTCTCTATCCACTGAGGATTTTTTTTTATTGCTAAGTGTACTCTGATTACTTTGAAGAATGGATGACAGTTAAATTTTCTTACATCTGGGCTGTAATTATATTTAAATAAGGTATTTTCTTCTTAGTGATACCAGCAAAATGAACAAGATAGGAAACAGTGCTTGAGGCTGCTGCAAGAGTATTTTTTTGATTGACTTTTCAAACCATTCTCTTTGATGTTTCAAAAAAGATTTACTGAAGAAAAATAAATTATTTCAACATAAGCAACAGTACATTTAGTGTACTGACAGCTTGTTACAGCAAAGATGCTTATATAGTAAATCAGGCTACTGGTAACAGAATGCTCTATACAGCATTTTACCTTTTTCCCTATAATTACGATGCAAGGAAAAAACTCAGCCTTTCTCTGTCCAAGAAGCCTAGTTCAACAGTTTTTAAGTAAAGAAAACATCTGCCTTTCAATTTCTTTTCTAAGTTGTCTTAGTAACTAGATTTTCTAAACAACAACAATATACAGAGCAAAAAAATAAACAGATCACCCAATACCAAAAAAACCCCACCAAACCAGCACAAAAACTTGTACTCCCATCCTTAGCTGTGCAGCATTTGCGTTATGAGGAAGGAGAATCAGTGATATCATTCAGATGTTGCCAGAAACGTCTCTCTCTCCGTAAACTGCCACCTGCTGTGGGTTTCATTTATTACTGTTAAAGAAATGCTGGTTGGGCACTCTCCAATTGCTGCTCATCTATTACAATACAGTGAGTGTTTTAGACTTGAGGAGTAGTACAACTGAAATGTAACCGTGACTATAATGTCGTCTGCAAAGTGCAACGTGGGATACAAACTATTCATCTATTGACATGAATAATCTGGAAGCATTTGGTTTACAGCTACCATTTATTGCCTTGAACATTTCTAACCTTCTAAGAGAACTTTATAGGTGCTTTTATTTATTCCACTAAGGTACGTTTCAGGCCCACTCCCAGGTATCTTATTAGTGTAAAATGTAATAGACAATGGTGATAAAGAGAACGCTGCTACACTTAAATGTATTTGTTAACTCTTATTTTGATCAGTTATCTTAGACCCCTTAACTAACCTTCCCTTTCAATGAAAAGATTTTGTTTCTCATTGGTCACTGGCAAATGTCCCATTTAAACATTCACTGAATGAGAATCAATTTGTTAGCACCGGTAAGAAGATATGACGCAGGCCCTTAAATTCAGGAACATTATAATCTTAGACAAGTAAAAACCAACTGCTATTTGTTTTCTATGTTTATATTCAACTTTCAGTTCTCATATTATTACCCCCAAATTCACAACAACAGTATAAAGGACCCCTGGACGCCTACCTGTGCAACCTGGGCTAGGGAGCTGCTTTGGCAGGGGGTTGGACTAAATGATCTCTAGAGGTCCCTTGCAGCCCCTACAGTTCTGTGATTCTGTGAAAGCAATCATAACATTATCTATGGAATTAGGGTGCTGGAAAACATAAAATCTTCTGTTACAGCATTTTAGAAAATCAAATGCTTTATATCCTATAACATTAAAAAAAAAATCTTTGTTCTGACATATGCATTCTTTCAAAGAAACTCCAAACTTCATCTTGCTCTTATTATGACTGTTACGTAGCCATTCTGAGTTTCTTATCTATTCATCAGGGAGCTTGTTTTGTACTACTCCTACTACTTTTATCAGCAGTTACTTAGTTTTGCAGAGACATAACTATGAGCAAAAAGCTAATTCTTTTTCACTTAAGACAAAATGCTGTGCAGCACCATCTTGTTCCATAAGACAGAAACCCATTATGACTCAGCATTCACAGGTATTATTAAAATACTCATTCACTGAGCAAATGAGGTGAACAACTTGTTTCCAGAAACCACTCTTCTCCACCTTTTGTCTGAGGCCTGTCATGACACCATGCCGTGATCACTGCTAACACATGCGAATGAAAACTAACATTCATAAAACAGGAACCAAAGATGTTTTTACGTACGAAAAGAATACAGTAATAGTAAACTCCAAGCAAAATGAAATATTCTTCAGTTATATAAGCAGTACATGTTCCTTTCTAAAACTTCACACAGAAGTACCTGAACTTGTTTGGACAGCTACAAAATAAAAATCAAGCACAGAGCTGCACCATTCACAGCATGCTGCAAGAGCTTTCCAAGAAGGCAAAGGTTCTACCAGCAACAGTAACATCTCAATCCATGTCAATCCACCCCAAAAAGAAACCAACAAAACAGAAGATCAAGATTCAACAGGAGTTAGAAGGAAACATACAGAGCAACAGGTGTCGGGTGTGCCTGAAAAACTTGTTTTATCAGCCTTTGCAATTAAATTTGTATTTGCTGTAAGTTAAAGAAGTACTTTAAATAAATACATGTTCAACTTTAGTAATGGTGCCTTTTTGAGAGATCTTTATTCAACTAAGCAACAACTGATTATAGGATTTGATTATACTGAGACATTTGTCATGCCTTCAGGAGCTCTCTCTCCTCTCAATCAATTAAGGCCTATTCTGTACAGGAAAATGGAAATTTCAGTTATAGCTGCCCAGTGCTGAGACACAGATGGCACAAAATTTTTCACTACAGCTCTCCTATGTTTCCATATTGCACCCACAAAATTGTAATTCTGGCCTTACTGAACACTATTCCACATAATTAATTGTCAGGTTAAAAATCCTCAAAATATTTTTGGGAAAAAAAAAAAAAAGCAGCTAGAAAATGTCCCAATACAAACAAACGCATACAAAAATGCAGATAGGAGAGAGAAAAAATGGTTACTTTTTTAAACAGGGAGTGGGATGTAGATGACTAAGTGCTACAGCAAATATGAAGGAGTTCAAAATGCTGAAGATGAGTAAGGTGAAATACACAGACTACAGGTGTGGTAAAAATAGAGATCTGTGGCATTTGAAATGCTTTTATGAACCAAGGTCTTTCGGAAGACACAACAAATTTTGCAGGCACTGTCTGTAACTGCAAACTGTAAAATAATTAGCTTTTCAAAGATGCTGCAGTCCTAGCAGACTATCCTGTCACTAAATTTAAATCTCCAGATACATCCAAAGAAATACAAAGATCTTGCAAATAGACTTGAATTTCAAAGCCAAGTTCTCGGTAACCAGAAACAAAAGCATCTTTTTGAGCCATGGATGCTTCGCTTTCACGTTTATCACATCACCCTACTTAGTAGTATGGAGATGCTGATGCTTTCCTGTCTGAACATCTGACACACTGTCTAACTGAGGAATTAACAACAAAATCAGAAGAACATATCAAAACTTACATCTGGCTTTGGAACAAACGCTTGGCCCGGAATTACAAAACAGTTCTCAACAGTGCAGAGATGCTGAGACATGATGGACAGTCTGCTACGTTGCTTGCCTCCTGTATTAGCTGTAAGCCTCTGTTGAAGAATGAAAACACATGAATCAGTGAAACTGAATGGACAAAATTGCCAATTACACGAAAGCTTGATTACCACTGAAATCGAAGACAAATCAAATAAAACAACTCATTCTTAAGAGCTCACATCAGAGTTTATGCCCAAATCGTACAGGATTATTTTCTCCTATGTAATACCATTTCATCACGATATGCTGATTTACAACCTCAGCCCTTCAATCAAGTGCACACAGAAAAAGAGCTCCTTGAACTTCCGCAGAACTTAATAAATGTCAACACAATTCTATATGGAAACTTGAGAAGACTAAACCACCGTGACTGCAGAATTCAAATCAAAACAGTGCTGGCTGATACTATTTTCACATTCTTCCCTTCCACTGTTTCTGGATCTTTTTTTTTTTTTTTTCTTCCTTTCTTCTTCAAAATTAAAGCTCCATAAGCTCAAAACCAGAATCTGAACAAAATCTCTTTGTTATAAACCGATCTATGCTTACCACGTATGCAAGGAATTCTAATCTACTGAAGTTTAGATACCTAACAATAAAAGCATTTAATACTTAAAATTTAAATGAGCAGTTCTCTGATGTTCCCAAGGAATTTCTTACAAAGGTTATCAAAAAATCACTCAGACAAAAGAGGTTTTCCACACTTACACAAAATGACATGAAACATGGCCTGCTTGTTTTGTTGGCAAAAATAAGACTTCACAGTACTGTAGGGGTTGGAAGGGACCTTTAGAGCTCATCTAATCCAACCCCCCTGCCAAAGCAGGCTCCCTAGATCAGGTTGAACAGGGACTTAGACAAAACACAAAAAGCTCTCAGTAAAACATCTCTCAAATGGTGGAGAACATTACAGGTAACAAATGGATTTTGACGAATTTTGAAGACTTCTCATTTATCATTACCTTAACATTAAAAAAGGAGCAATTTACATATATAATAACATCTACATATCATATAGCATCGTGTGAAATCCAGACTAATGAAACCCTGCCCAAACTATGTCAGAAAAAAAACCCTAAAGCCACTGCTTACGTTTTTCTCTTATTTTAACTCTGTTTCCAACAAGTCTCCTAAATGGCAGTTTAAGCATCAGCACGGAAAAAATAAAACCCTTTTCAACAATTTCTCGGAATGCAAAACTCAGTGATTCTTTTAGCCTACATGAGCATTTAAAACTATCTTTTATTGCTCCAGAGGAAACTTACTAAAAATAAATAAATAAAAACAGAAAAAGAAAAAAAGGAAACTGATAAGAAAGTCTAACAGCAAAGCCATCAGATATGCACTTCCTTAACTCTGCAATGGAAATGAAATGGACAGCACTTACAGCTCTTCAAATGTCAATTCAAACAAACCAGTCTATTTTCCTTGAAAACAAGTTTCAGGCTTACTGCCTCTCAGTTTACAGAGAGAATAACTTACAAACATCCACCTCTGGGTAGTAACATCTTAAGTAACTTCAACCACATCTGCAGGAATATACCTGAATATGCACTTTGCAAAAATGCTAAGAATATTACCTCTGTAAGCTGCAATGCCTGCAGTTGCTAAATATCAATGGTTAAGCTACTTCAAGAGCCACAGGAAAGTTTTCATTATCACTCTTCCTAATCATTAAACAAAATAGTGTATCTCAAATGAGTGTTCGTTACGAAAAGACAAACCATAAACTATGAAATTTTTTGCATCAGTGCAAGCTGTGTTTGAATAAGCGTAAGTACACAAATCATGATATCCCAGAATGTAAAGTCAACAATTAACACTGATTAACTGTACAGTCTTGAATGTACCACTCCACTTCCTGGTGTTTTTAACTTCTTCTCTTTCTAAATACAAAGAATTTAAGAGTGCGTGGCATTTTGCATCTCATTTGAGCTATGCTGGGTGCAGAAGCACTATAATCTGCATGTCACCATCAGTGTATGCAGCTGGTTACAGCTATATAAAGTACAAAGTCCATTTATGATCTCAGCATTAAGCCACTTTTTTCACTGCTGACACAAGTCTTTGTTTATTATTAATCATCACTATGCATTTTCTATCTTAGTCCATGAGACATATTTTGCAACAGGGTATAATCTCAGATGACACAAAGTCCTTCTGGAAAACCGAACAGCTTGAGCTAAGAACTGAATTAAAAAAACCCTGCTCATTTCATAACAAACATTCATCCCTCGTGTTCTTCAGAGCCATCTGCTGGAACACCTTCAGTACTTTTCTTGAAACTTGACTGCAGAGCTAAAGCAGTAACAGCACAGATTGTTTTTCTATGACCCCAAAATGACAGCAGAGATGCCACGTACATGTATAAACAATTAATTTGCATACAGTAAAAAACAGAGCAAAATTTCATGTTTATAATTTTAATTATAAAAGATTAAAATTAAAGCAACATATACATTTCGGTTGCATAAAGGAAACTTGTTACTTCCTATTTCAAGCTGAACAGATACGAAATTCAGTTGCATAGAATCATGGAATCACAGGGGTTGGAATGGAGCTCAAGAGATCGAGTCCAACCCCCCTGGCTGAAGCAAGTTCCCTACAACAGGTCACATAGGCAGGCATCCAGAAAGGTCTTGAATATCTCCAGAGAAGGAGACTCCGTAGCCTCTCTGGGCAACATCAACATGTTCCAGTGCTCAGTCACCCTTACTGTAAGAAGTTCTTCCATGTTACTATTAAACTTCCTATATTCAAGTTTTAGGACATTACTCCTTGCCCTATTGCTATTCACCACAGAGAAGCCAAGCTTGGCCTCATCTATTTGCTTCCCAACTCCCTTTAGATATCTATAAACATTTATCAGATCCTTTCTCAGCCTTCTTTTCCCCAGGCTGAACAGACCCAGGTTATGCAGTCTTTCCTCATACAGGAGGTGCTCCAGGCCCTGAATTACCTTTGTAGACCTCCACTGGACTTCTAGGAGATCCCTATTTTTTATTTTTATTTTTTAACTGAGGAGCCCAGAACTGGACAGAGTGGTCTAAATGTGGCAGAGCAGAGCAGGAGGATCACCTCCATCAACCTGCTGGCCACCCTCTTTTTAATACATCCTCTCTTTGATGCACCCCAGGATACCACTGGCCTTCTTGGTCACCAGGGCACACGACTGGCTCACAGTCATCCTGCTGTACACCAGTACTACCAGGTCCTTTTCTGCAGAGCTCATCTCCAGCAGGTCATCCTCTAATCGGTACTGATGTGATCTTCTGACTGATGCACAGTTCCTCTTTTTTTTTTTTTAATAAAAAATAAAACAACTGGGATTCAGGTGAGAATCACAGAATCACAACAAATTTCCAGATTTATGGTATGTTTTATGCAACAGCAGAAGAAATAAACTGTTAAGTCCGAAAGCATTCTAGGCTAAGTCCTCCTAATATTAATTTACCTAGTTATAACACCAATACAAAGCAAATCAATTTGTCCTTCTTTGGGAATCTGACTAATAAGACATGGTCAAAACCTCAGTTTACTCCTGAATTTGCTGTGACAGAACTCAAATGATGTTTTTTTACTCTCACAATGCTAGGAGAAATCCATTCATGATTCTGAAATCAAGTCTTGTTTAAACCTGAGTCAGTTGAAGAAATCATACTTAAAAAAACAAACAGATCAAGCATCTTAAGGAGATACATCTCTCCATAATAAAAAATAAATTATGTGCCAAACATTAAAATTCATAATTTACAGGTACATAAACTAAAAATTGAATCAACATTTTCTTACTTTTTTTTTTTAAACAGGCTACTAAGATTGTCCTTGCACTTTAAAAAAGTATATGTTGCATAATCTTTGTCATCTTAAAAATCTAGGGAAAACTAACATCTTACCTCTGCAACTTCCTTCTGAAAAGTCAGCGTCATCTGCGTTCTTCCATAAATAAAAGGGCCATCTCTTTTGGAAACATTTGCAAGCCATTTAATGATTAGAGGAGTTGAAACACTGAAGGGTAGATTTCCAATGATGTGAATATTTGGTGGCTCTGTTCACATTTGATAGGGGAAAAAAAACACAAAAACAAATGAACAAAAAAAAACAACAGTGAAAAAGTTTGGGATAAGATTTGCTATGGAAGAATATTTATGTAAGAAAAGTGAACCTATCAACCTAGACTTAAAATATAAAAGCAATTTTTATTGTGCCACATTAAAATTATTCCTTTCAACTTACAATTGTCTTACACTGACATAACTGTTACTGTTTATGGCAGTTAGTTGCAAAAAGGAAAAAAAAAGAGGTTAGGTTTGGTTCTCATTTAGATTAGAATATATCAGTAGCTTCCAGCTGATTTTCAGCTATGGATAGATTTCAACTGAGCTGCTCTAGAATAGCCAAAATACATAATTTAGACATTTCCAATGTCATTCAACTATGACTATCAGATACAGAGAAAATAGCCACGCTCATTATTCTGTCCAAAATGTTTTGTCCCAGAGGCTTTGAAGACTCAGGGCAGACAAAACTGTAAAATAGCTCAAATTAAAGAGAGGTCTTTGCACAGACTCCTATATGAAATCAGAAAGCTTTATAACTAGCACGTGACAGCTCCTTAGCTATGCAAAGTTATGTATTGTTCAATTCTGCACTGCATCAACACCTATGTTATACAATACAACGTACGTATTGCAGTAGAGGTGGACAGAAGAAAGTGTTACTGTTTCTTAGATACTGCAGTACTTAGTTACATGAATGACAATGACAATATCAAATTCAAGCTCGGTTTTAGGCACAGTTTACCTATTATTCACTTTCTAGGCTGGGATATTTCTAGGATACTTGTGATATTTCTCAAATACCAGAGACAGATAAGCGTATTTTTGAAATCTGTAAGTATTAAAGATTTTCAAACAGCAATAGTAGAGTAAAAGTATATCTTACCTCTAATTAATTAGTCCCAAAGACAACAGTGACTTATGGGTACACATGTACAAGAAAGGTAGATATTTAAAAGCCATATACCCTCATAAACCCATTTGGCCAGTTTTGTTCTGCTAAGTAAGAAATGAGTTTACTGATCTTTAGGCACTGCAGACAGCGACTCTACCCTAAACACAGAGATCTGGAAAAGGGATTGGAGAGGTCATTTCCAATTTATCTGTTAAACGTTTCAAAATGAAGGTGAAATTTAGTCACAAGAAAGTAGATTTGAAAATCAGTCAATCAATCTCTGATTAGACTCCACTTTTGTCAAAGGTATTCAGTTGAAATCAAAGCAGTAAGAAAGCCCACTTTTTCTCAACACATTTTCTAAAAGCTTCAAAGAAAGTTAAAGAAATTTCTTCAGTGGAACAATGACAGCGGTGGCTTGTCTTCTTCCAAACAGAAAGAAGCTGAGAAGAAAGCATACAATTTGGTTTACTTTTACACTTCCCAAGATTTGCTAATACACAGTCATGATACCCTAAGGCAAATAACTGCAAAGCTTCTCATACAGTTGACTAAAGTGAATCCCATACAAATTCTGCTCTTCCTTAAAAGAGGAAGATGATTCTCTAATTGTTTCCTTACAGAAAGAAAGTTGGCTGCTTGCTCTCCTTACTTTCAAAATGCTCCGGAACAGAACAATGCAAGCACTGAGTGAATTCCACCTATACCTCTGCACTTAATTCAGAAGCCTTAAAATGAAACCAAAACATGCCCAAATACCAACCATCCTCCCAGTTCTTCTTTAAGTGATTTGGAAAAGCCTTCTCCATCTTATATGTCAGAATATCTCCATGAACAATGCGGACTTTTCCTGGAGCTGCATCGGACAGCATCTGTTCATATGCAAACAATTAGAATTTACAGTGAGTATCAACCACTCTGATTTTCAGCATCATCCATAGCATGAGTGAAATCCCTGCTATATGCTTTTCTTCAATATACAAAACACAGTAGCAATTAAAACTAAGCACACTTAATAACTATTTACCTTCAAAAAAGCAAGCACTAGTGAAAAAAGTTCACTGTGCAGCTAAAACCTTACTATTCAGAGCTGCACAATTCCTAACAGGGAGTTTAAACCTGAAAAGGCTGACAAGATTCTCTTCAGCAAAGACAATTAACAAAATCTACACTATTAATAGGTAGTGCACTTAGCAAGGTTTTGGAAAGTTTTTGGATCTATTACAGTAGAACATGTTCTCGCCCATGGCGAGTGCTGGATGATCTTTAAAGTTCCCTTCCAACCCAAACCATTCTATGATTTTATGATTCCACATGATTTAAGTGCAATTATTTTCAACTAGAAAAACAAATGTAGCCACAACCCTGAATCACTTAATGGGCCTTCCCATTACATCAGCAATCATATTGCATACAAATTCACTAATCTGCTATGATTTGACAAATCTTTCTTTGAAACTATTCCAAGTGCTGTAACAGGATGAAATATAATTTAAGATCAATAAATTCAGAAAACAGCACAAGAGGAAACCAACAGCTGCCTACGCAAAGGATTAGTAAAACACGTTCTACTGTTTTTTAATATTAGTTTCCATGTCAGAAGGAATGTGGGCTTTATTTAATATCATACTTAACATAATTGAGAAATCTATTTGACAGCAGAAAATCACAATTGTATACTTCCAATTTGAAACCAGAAATTGAGGGAAGTCAGGGAAGCTTTCTTCATTTTAAGGCCAACATGTGCGGTTAACATGGTTCCAGGACTTCAGAGTACAAGAGCTGAGTACTTTTCCATCATGCAGATCCTCTTGTACTTCAGACACAAGTGAAAGGGCATAAAAAAACCTCAAGGGGCATGGTTCAAGAAAACTAGAGTGGTCTTCCTGGAAGAACTGTATATTCAGATTACTCTCTAACTGAGCGCATCTTCTCTCTCCTCACAAATCTTCCCAGCCTAACAAGTAATAGGGCACACAGCAAAGGGTGTTTGTGATTCTTTAAGAGTGAGACAGAACTGACAGACTCTCAGCTTGTGTCAACTGTTACTCTGAACACATATGCTCTTTACTATATTTCCATTTTGCAGTAAAGAGGATCCCAACTTCAGCCTTATGATAGAGATCACAGACAGAAAAACAGCTAATGAATAATGCTGCATGCTTAATATCAAAGTCTTATAAATACCTAAAAAGACATTTATAAATAACAATTAGGGCCTTTTACTTAGTTTCTGACATTTTTTGTTATATAAATCAAAAAAGTTTTATGGGCATTCAATTATTAATACAGCATTTAATAAGGAAACAGAGAGAAAAAAAAAAGAGGTAATATAACCTACAGTATCACAAAAGAAAGGCTTTTTTGGGAGAAAAAAAAAACCACAAATAAAAACCTGTCAAAACTGAACACATTTTGGCCACTAATTTTCTCGCAAGGTTTATACAGTCAAATTCTAAAGCAGGAAATTTTAACAGCAACACATACATACAGATGTTATTTAAGAAATGCCTGAATTGTTTCACCTCACTTGAGCTGTGAACTTCCATCAACTACAAAGAAAGGAGCATAAATATAAGAATTCAAGTGTTTGTTTTATTTGATTTTTTAAAGATGTGAAATAAATGCTTGTTTTATTCTTCTGTACCTGAATGTGAACCTGCACTGAACTGTTTTAACTGGAGATACATGGTCATAATTTTATAACCTTTAAGAAAAATTATTAGGATTAAAATGAAAAACGAGATCAAAGGACATCAACTTCAACCTTCGAACTATTTCATGGATAGCCTCTGTAAAGCACTCGAAACATCCCAACATTAAAAAGCAGACAACCTTTATTCAGTTGCAGCATCATGTCAAGAAGAGACAATGGCTACTCATTATAAGACAGAATCAATTAATTGCCATAGTAAATGTTTTCATTTCAAGCAAATGACAACTCTGATTTGAGCCAAAGTATCAAAGTTGTTTTCAATGCTCTGATCTAAGTAAGACACTTTGCAGCTTTTTATGTTCTTAAAATGTTCACGTGTACATTTATACGAACCATTCTGCAATTGATACCTGCAATCCTGGAATAAATCGAGTATCTTTTTCAACCAAGAGGAGTTGATCAACACCAGCATTGAGAATAGACCTGGTAATTCCTCCTGGCCCAGGGCCCACTTCGCAGACATAAGCATTTTTCAGCTTGCCAGCTTGTCTCACTATCTTGTCTGCAAGACAATAAGAACACACTAAGCCTTTATTCTCCAAAGGATCCGGCTTACTAAGATAAGCACACTTGCACTCTAGCAATAAACAATGAGTTTATCTCAGAATAGGCACAAACAGAGACACATCCCACTTACACGATCACATGCCTGCTAGACTGCAGGCATGAATTCAGATTTGTTTCATGCCAAGAGATACTGCTTTACTGTTCCAATGTTTAAAGAAAAGCTATTTCCAATTTACTGTCTTTCATGTACGTTGTTGCTCATTACAGAATCAAATAAAAGGAGAGCATTACTTTTTATCTGTAAACCAGCAGTACTGTTACTCCTATTGTATGTAAGCACTCAACAACCTAAGGTCTCAATACTTATCTTCATAAAGGTGTATCTCTACAGAACACCTGTTCTGAGGAAATAAGATGCAAAAAGGATACAGTGAAGCTCTAAGACTACTGTACACAAACAGAAAGACAGAACATTGGAATTCATTACAGATTATGAGTAAAACAGATTAACAATTGAAAAAGGCTTTAAATAAGGATTAAACACATAGCTAATGAAACAGAGATTCTTAGGAAGCATGCAGTGCAACGCTGAGGGAAACTATACTGCTCACTCTACAAGTCTTCTAAATATGTAACAAAAACAAGAGATTCTGAAAATCTGTTATAAGGTTTTACTAAACACATTCAGACTTTTTTACTCCAGTATAAATCTAGTTATTCATAAGAGGGAACAGAGTTTTATATTCACGTTCCTAGTTTTTATCAGCTTGAATAGCAACATACAATTGAATCAGTGGCTACACGAAGATACACTGCACTGATTACTGTAAAACCCAAACACCACTTGGACAATACAGAAATCTGCTGTGGATTGCACATCACCATCTTTGTCAGGCACTGCTGAGATGAAACCACAGAAAACTCAATTGCGACTGGTCCAAAAATCTACAAAATTTCTGACAGACTGACACAACCAACCTTCCTAACTACAGTACATAGTATATTAAAATACAGAAAGACTAACAGTACTTGCTGTGATATATAATAACCTGAAGGAACTCCTTCACTTCTTGAATCAAACATATAAATTCAACTCACCTTTAACTTACCAAAATTTGTCAACGCTTTAATAGTTCTTTATAGTTCTTATTAAACGACAGTACTTGAATGGAAATGGTACTATACAGACCTGGAGTTTTGCACTGAATTGATATTTTGATATTGATATTTTACAGAATAATTTTTAGGTATATTCCTATATCATTTATAAAGAAACATGTTTTATAGGAACGTACAAGCAAAATGAAGAAGTCTAAGCTAAACCTGCTTTCAAAGAAGCCTCGACTGTCATATATTTGACAGATGTCATCAGGCAAACATCTCCCCAGCTAGAAACCAGATTCTAACGAAACCCAAGACATACACTTCATAATACCTAAAGATGCATAGAACAAAATATTTAACCTGTCAATCGCAAGTCCAGCAAAAAATTCTGGGAAAGTTGTTTCTGTGCCCGAAGACGAAAAAGCTTAATGATCTCCCCCACTGTTGGCAGAGGTGGCAGATTGAAAGCAGCCGCCTTTCCTGCAGCAGCCATCGGACGGAACTGGGGACACACAGAGAAGATGGTTCTGGCATTTGTAGCGAAATCACGCATTTCAAAACTCCATTACGGAGCTTAGAAACCAAGAGCTGATTTACATCTCCTTACACAAGTGCCAGACTTTACCTACGGGTGTTTTCACTGTTGGACTCGGAAATGGAGAAGAGTGAAGGAGGGGAAGAGGGGAGATGGGTTCCGCGCGGGGATGCTGCACGGATAGGCGCTGCGGTGCGGGATACCCCACACCCCTTCTGCCCTGCTGTGAAAATGAGATCACGAGCAGCACATAAAAAACGCCGCCACCCCTAACGCTGCAACCCCTTACGCTGCACGCTGGAGCTGACCCGGAAAAGGAAGAGCCTTTACAGCCTGTCATACAGGCGCATGTCCCCGAACAGCACCCTAAGTACGTGGGGGGGG